>JAGIQG010000525.1:0-26019 GCA_024679065.1 Sphyrna mokarran
AGAGGGCGGCAAACAGAGGGCGGCACACAAAGGGCAGCAAACGGAGGGCGGCAAACAGAAGGCGACAAACAGGGGGTCCAAAACAGAGGGCGGCAAACAGAGGGCGGTAAACAAGGGGGACCCAAACAGAGGGCAGAAAAAAGGGGTTGGCAAACAGAGGGCGGCAAACAGAGGGCGGCAAATAGAGGGTGGCAAACAGAGGGCTGCAAACAGAGGGCGGCAAACAGAGGGCGGCAAACAGAGGGCGGCAAACAGAGGGCGGCAAACAGAGGGCGGCAAAAAGAGGGCCCAAAACAGTGGGCGGCAAACAGGGGGCGGCAAACAGAGGGCAGCAAACAGAGGGCCCAAAACAGAGGGCGGCAAACAGAGGGCGGCAAACACAGGGTCGCAAACAGAGTGCCCCAAAAAGGGGCAGCAAACAGAGGACGGCAAACAGAAGGCGGCAAACAGAGGGCCCCAAAAACAGGGCCCTAAACAGAGGGCGGTAAACAGAGGGCGGCAAACAGAGGGCGGCAAACAGAGGGCGGCAAACGGACGGCAGCAAACAGAGTGCCCCAAACAGAGGGCGGCAAACAGAGGGCGGCAAACAGAGGGCGGCAAACAGAGGGCGGCAAACAGAGGGCGGCAAACAGAGGGCGGCAAACAGAGGGCGGCAAACAGAGGGCGGCAAACAGAGGGCGGCAAACAGAGGGCTGCAAACAGAGGGCGGCAAACAGAGGGCGGCAAACAGAGGGCGGCAAACAGAGGGCGGCAAACAGAGGGCGGCAAACAGAGGGCGGCAAACAGAGGGCGGCAAACAGAGGGCGGCAAACAGAGGGCGGCAAACAGAGGGCGGCAAACAGAGGGCGGCAAACAGAGGGCGGCAAACAGAGGGCGGCAAACAGAGGGCGGCAAACAGAGGGCGGCAAACAGAGGGCGGCAAACAGAGGGCGGCAAACAGAGGGCGGCAAACAGAGGGCGGCAAACAGAGGGCGGCAAACAGAGGGCGGCAAACAGAGGGCGGCAAACAGAGGGCGGCAAACAGAGGGCGGCAAACAGAGGGCTGCAAACAGAGGGCTGCAAACAGAGGGCGGCAAACAGAGGGCCGAAAACAGAGGGCCAAAAACAGAGGGCCAAAAACAGAGGGCCAAAAACAGAGGGCGGCAAACAGAGGGCGGCAAACAGAGGGCGGCAAACAGAGGGCGGCAAACAGAGGGCGGCAAACAGAGGGCGGCAAACAGAGGGCGGCAAACAGAGGGCCGCAAACAGAGGGCGGCAACAGGGGTCGGCAAACAGAGGGCAGAAAACAGAGGGCGGAAAACAGAGGGCGGCAAACAGAGGGCGGCAAACAGAGGGCGGCAAACAGAGGGCGGCAAACAGAGGGCGGCAAACAGAGGGCGGCAAACAGAGGGCGGCAAACAGAGGGCTGCAAACAGAGGGCGGCAAACAGAGGGCGGCAAACAGATGGCTGCAAACAGAGGGCGGCAAACAGAGGGCGGCAAACAGAGGGCGGCAAACAGAGGGCCCCAAACAGAGGGCGGCAAACAGAGGGCGGCAAAAAGAGGGCGACAAGCAGAGGGTGGCAAACAGTGGGCGGAAAACAGAGGGCGGCAAACAGAGGGCGGCAAACAGAGGGCGGCAAACAGAGGGCGGCAAACAGATGGCGGCAAACAGAGGTCTGCAAAGAGAGTGCAGAAACAGAGGGACCCAAAGAGATGCCCCCAAAATGAGGGCAGCAAACAGAGGCTGGCAACAGAGGGCTGCAAACAGAGGGTGGCAAACAGATGGAGGCAAACAGAGGGCGGCAATCAGAGGGCAGCAAACAGAGGGCAGAAAAGAGAGGGCCCAAAACAGAGGGCGGGAAACAGAGGGCGGCAATCACATGACGCCAAACAGAGGGTGTTAAACGGAGGGCGGCAAACAGAGGGCGGCCAACATAGTGCAGTAAACAGAGAGACCCAAACAGAGGGCCTCAAACAGAAGGCGGCAAACACAGTCCAGCAAAAAGTGGGCTGCAAACTGAAGGCGATGAACAGAGGGCAGCAAACAGAGGGTGCCAAACAGATGGAGTCAAACAGAGGGCGTCAAACAGCAGGCAGCACACAGAGGGCAGCAAACGGAGGGCGGTAAACAAGGGGGAACCAAACAGAGGGCGGAAAAAAGGGGTCGGCAAACAGAGGGCGGCAAACAGAGGGCAGCAAACAGAAGGTGGCAAGCAGAGGAGGCAAACAGAGTGCGGCAAACAGAGGGCAGCAAATAGCGGGCGGCAAACAGAGGGCCCAAAACAGTGGGCGACAAACAGGGGCCGATAAACAGAAGGTGGCAAACAGAGGTAGGAAAACAGAGGGAGCCAAATAGAAGGCAGCAAACAGAGGGCGGCATACAGAGGGCGGCAAACACAGGTTCCCAAACAGAGTGCCCCAAACAGAGGGCAGCAAACAGAGGGCGGCAAACAGGGCGGGAAACAGAGGGAGGCAAACAGAAGATGGCAAACAGAGGGCCCCAAACAGGGGGCTGCAAACAGAGGGCGGCAAACAGAGGGCCCCAAACAGAGGGCCCCAAACAGAAGGAGGCATTCACAGTGCCGCAAACAGAGGGCAGCAAATGGAGGGCTCCAAACAGAGGGCGGCAAACAGAGGGAGGCTAACAGACGGCGGCAAACAGAGGGTGGCATACACAGGGCATCAAACAGAGGACAGCAAACGGAGGGATCCAAACAGAGGGCGGAAAACAGAGGGAGGCAAACAGAGGGCGGCAAACAGAGGCGGCAAACAGACTGCGGTTAACAGAGGGACCCAAACAGAAGGGCGGCAAACAGAGGGCGGCAAACAGAGGGCGACAAACATAGGGCAGTAAACAGAGGGCGGCAAACATGGGGGGGCAAACAGAGAGCGGAAAACAGAGGACGACAAACTGAGGGCGGCAAACAGAGGGCTGCAAACTGATGTCCCCAAACGGAGGGTGGCAAGCAGAGGTCGGCAAACAGAGGGCGGCAAACAGAGTGCCCCAAACAGACGGCGGCAAACAGATGGAGGCAAACAGAGGATGGCAAATAGAGGGCGGAAAACAGAGCGCAGCAAACAGAGTGCAGCTAAGAGCGAGCGGCAAACAGAAAGTGGCATACAGAGGGAGGCAAATAGAGGGCGGCAAAGAGAGGGCGGCAAACAGAGGGGCCCAAAAAGAGGTCCCAACCAAAGGGCAGTAAACAGAGGACGGCAAACAGAGTGCGGCAGAGGGCGGCAAACAAAGGGCCCCAAACAGAGGGTGGCAAACAGGGGGCAGCAAAAAGAGGGCACCAAACAGAGGGCCCCAAATAGAGGGCAGTAAACAGAGGCTGGCAAACAGAGTGCGGCAAACAGATGGCGGCCAGCAGAGGGCGGCAAACAGAGGGCAGCAAACAGCTGGCGGCAAACAGAGGGCCCAAAACAGAGGGCCCCAAACAGAGCACAGTGAAGAGAGGGCAGCAAACAGAGGGCGGCAATCAGAGTGCCCCAAACAGAGTGCTGCAAATAGAGGGCAGCAAAGAGATCGGCAAACAGAGGGTCACAAACAGAGGGCGGCAAGCAGAGTGCACCAAACAGAGGGTGGCAAGCAGAGGGCGGCAAACAGAGGGAGGCAAACAGAGAGCGGCAAACAGAGGGCGGCAAACAGAGGGAGGCAAACAGAGGGCGACAAACAGAGGGCGGCAAACAGAGGGCAGCAAACAGAGGGCAGCAAACTTAGGGCCCCAAACAGAGAGCGGCAAACGGGTGGTGGCAAAAAGAGGGCCCCAAACAGAGGGCAGCAAACAGAGGGCGGCAAGCAGACGGCGACAAACAGAGGGCCGTAAACATAGGGAGGCAAACAGAGCGAGCCAAACTGAGGGCGGTAAACAAAGGGTGGAAAACGGAGGGAGCCAAACAGAAGGCGGCAAACAGAGGGCGGGAAACAGAGGGCCCCAAACAGAGGGCGGCAAACAGAGGGCGGCAAACAGAGGGTGCCAAACAGAGTGCTCCAAACAGAGGGCAGCAAACAGAGGACGGCAAACAGAGGACTCCAAACAGAAGGTGGCAAACAGAAGGAGTCAAACATAGGGCGGCAAACAGAGGCCGGCAAACAGAGGCCGCAAACAGAATGCAGCAAACAGAGGCCCCCAAACAGATGGTGGCGAACAGACGGTGGCAAACAGAGGCCGGCAAACAGAGGGTGGCAAATAGAGGGCGGCAAATAGAGGGCGGCAAATGGAGGGTGGCAAACAGAGAGGAGCAAACAGAGGGCCCCAAACAGAAGGTGGCAAACAGAGGGCAGCATACAGAGAGTGGTAAACAGAGCACGGCAAACAGAGTGAACCAAACAGAGGGCGGCAAACAGAATGCGGCAAACAACGCAAGGCAAACAGAGGGCGGCAAACAGTGGGCGGCAAACAGAGGGCGAAAATCAGAGGGTGGCAAAGTGAGTGAGGCAAACAGAGGGAGGCAAAGAGAGGGCAGCAAACAGAGGGCTCCAAACAGAGGGCGGCAAACAGAGTGCCCCAAACAGAGGGCGGCCAGCAGTGGGCGGCAAAGAGTGGGCGGCAAACTGAGTGAGGGAAACAGAGGGAGGCAAACAGAGGGCGGCAAACAGAGGGCGGCAAACAGAGGGCGGCAAACATAGGATCCCAAACAGTGGGCGGCAAACAGAGGGCGGCAAACATAGGGCCCCAAACAGAGGTCAGCAAACAGAGGGCGGCAATCAGAGGGCCCCAAACAGAAGGCGGCAATCAGTGGGCGCAAACAGAGGGCAGTAAACAGAGGGACCCACACAGAAGGCGGCAAACAGAGGGCAGAAAACAGAGGGCGGCAAATCGGGGGCGGATAACAGAGGGCCTCAAACAGGAGGCGGCAAACAGTGGCCGGCAAACAGAGGGCAGCAAACAGAGGGAGGCAATCAGTTGGGGCCAAACAGAGGGCGGCAAACAGAGGGCGGCAAACAGACAGCGGCAAACAGAGGGCGAAAATACAGGGGGTCAAACAAAGGACCCAAACAGAGGACAGCAGAGGGTGGCAAACAGAGCACGGCAAACACAGGGCGGCAAACAGAGGGCACCAAACAGTTGGTGGCAAACAGAGAGCTGCAAACAGAGGGTTGCAAATAGAGGGGGGAAAAAAAGGACAAAAGCAGAGGGCAGCAGAGGGTCGCAAACAAAGCGCGGCAAACAGAGGGCGGCAAAGAGAGGGCGGCAAAGAGAGGGCGCGAAACAGAGTGCCCCTAAAAGAGGGCACCAAACAGAGGGCAGTAAACAGAGGGTGGCAAACGGAGTGCGGCAAACAGAGCGCGGTAAAGAGAGGGCGGCAAACAGATGGCGGCAAACAGAGAGCGGCAGACAGAGGGCGCTAAACACAGTACCCCAAACAGAGGGCGGCAAACAGAAGGAGGCAAACAGAAGGAGGCAAACATCGGGCTCCAAGCAGACGGCGGCAAACAGAGGGTGGCAAACAGAGTGCCCTAAACAGAGGGCAGGAAACAGAGGGCGGCAAACAGAGAGCTGGAAACAGATGGCCACAAAGAGAGGGCGGCATACAGAGGGCGGCAAACAGAGGGCGGCAAACAGAGGGCCCCAAACAGAAGGCAGAAAACAGAGGGCAGAAAACAGAGGGAGGCAAAAAGAGGACGGCAAACAGAGGGTGTAAAACAGAGGGCCCCAAACAGAGTGCATTTAACAGAGGGCGTCAAACAGAGTGCATTTAACAGAGGGTGTCAAACAAAGGGCTGCAAACAGATAGCCGCGAACTCAGGGCCCCAAAGAGAGGGCGGCAAACAGAGGGCTCCAAACAGAAGGTGGCAAACGGATAGAGGCAAACAGAGGGTGGCAAACAGTGTGCCCCAATCAGAGGGCCCCAAACAGGGGGCAGCAAACAGAGGGCGGCACAAGAGGGCGACAAAAAGAGGGCCGCAAACATAGGGCTGGAAACAGATGGCCACAATCAGAGGGCTGCAAACAGAGGGCCCCAAACAGAAAGCAGCAAACAGAGGGCGGAAAACAGAGGGAGGAAAAAAAAAGGACGGTCTTCAGAGGGCGGCAAAGAGAGGGCGGCAAAGAGAGGGCGGCAAACAGAGGGCCCCAAACAGAGGGCAGCAAACAGAGGGCGGCAAACAGAGGTCAGCAATAGTGGGCGGCAAACACAGGGCCCCAAACAGAGGGCAGCAAACAGAGGGCGGCAAACAGAGGGCTGCAAATAGAGAGGGGCAAACAAAGGACCCAAAAAGAGGGCAGCAGAAGGCGGCAAACACAACGCCGCAAACAGAGGGTGGCAAACAGAGCGCAGCAAACTGAGGGCAGAAAACAGACGGCCCCAAACAGAGGGCGGAAAACAGAGGGTGGCAAACAGAGTGCGGCAAACAGAGTGCGGCAAAGAGAGTGCCCCAATCAGAGGTCAGCAAACAGACGGCGCCAAACAGTGGTAGCCAAACATGCGGTGGCAAACAGAGGGTAGCAAACAGAAGGGCAACAAACAGAGGGCCCCAAACAGAAGGCGGCAAACCGAGGGCAGCAAACAGAGGGCGGCAAATGGAGAGAGGGAAACAGAGTGTGGCAAACAGAGGGTGGCAAACAGAGGGAGAGAAAGAGAGGGTGGCAAACAGAGGGCAGCAAACAGAGGGCCCCAACCAGAAGGTGGCAACCAAGTGCAGAAAACAGAGGGTGGCAAACAGAGGGCCCCAAACAGAGGCGTCAATAAGAGGGCGGCAAACAGAGGGAGGAAAAAGAGGACGGTAAACAGAGGGCGGCAAACAGAGGGTGGCAAACAGTGGGCGGCAAAGAGAGGGCCCCAAACAGAGGGCCCCAAACAGAGGGCAGTAAACAGAGAGTTGTAAACAGACGGCGGCAAACAGAGGGCCCCAAACAGAGGACGTCAAACTAAGGGCAGCAAACAGTGGGCGGCAAACAGAGGGCGACAAACAGAGGGTGGCAAACCGAGGTCCCCAAACAGAGGGCATTAAACAGCGGAAGGCAAACAGAGTGCGGAAAACAGACGGCGGCAAACGGAGGGCGGCAATCAGAGGGCCCCAAACGGAGGGCAGAAAACGGAGGATGGCAAACAGAGGACGGCAAGCAGAGGGAGGGAAACAGAGGGTGGCAAACAGAGGGCGGCAAACAGAGGGAGGGAAACAGAGGGCGGCAAACAGAGGGCGGCAAACAGAGGGCGGCAAACAGAGGGCGGCAAACAGAAGGCGGCAGACAGAGGGCAACAAACTTAGGGCGGCAAACAGAGCGCAGCAAACAGAGGGATGCAAACAGAGGGATGCAAACAGAGGGTGGCAAACAGAGGAAGGCAAACATAGGGCGGCAAAGAGAAGGCGGGAAACAGCCTGCGGCAAACAGAGGGTGGCAAACAGAGGGCGGCAAACGGACGGCGGCAAACAGAGGGCCCCAAATAGAAGGCGGCAAACAGAGGGCAGCAAACAGTGCGCGGCGAACAGAGGGAGGCAAACAGAGGGCATCAAACAGAGAGCAGCAAACAGCGGGCGGCAAACAGTGGGCCCCAAGCAGAGGGCGGCAAACAAAGGCCCCAAACAGAGGGCAGCAAACAGAGGGTGGCAAAAGACGATGGCAAACAGAGGACTGCAAACAGAGGGTGGCAAACAGAGGGCGGCAAACAGAGGGCCCCAATCAGAGGGCAGCAAACAGACGGCACGAAACAGAGGTCGGCAAACGTAGGGCGGCAAACAGCGTGCGGCAAACAGAGGGTGGCAAACAGAGGGCAGCAAACGGACGGCGGCAAAAAGAGGGCCCCAAATAGAAGGCGGCAAACAGAGGGAGGCAATCAGAGGGAGGCAAACAGAGGGCGTCAAACAGAGAGCAGCAAACAGAGGGCGGCAAACAAAGGCCCCAAACAGAGGGCAGCAAACAGAGGGCGGCAAAAGACGGTGGCAAACAGAGGGCTGCAAACAGAGGGCGGCAAACAGCGGGCGGCAAACAGAGTGCGGCATACCGAGGTCCCCAAACAGAGGGCGTCAAACAGCGGAAGGCAAACAGAGTGCGGCAAACAGAGGGCCCCAAACAGAAGGCAGCAAACAGAGGACGGCAAGCAGAGGGTGGCAAACAGAGGGAGGGAAACAGAGGGTGGCAAACAGAGGGTGGCAAACAGAGGGAGGGATACAGAGGGCG
Source organism: Sphyrna mokarran (assembly GCA_024679065.1). Lineage (NCBI taxonomy): Eukaryota > Metazoa > Chordata > Chondrichthyes > Carcharhiniformes > Carcharhinidae > Sphyrna > Sphyrna mokarran. The sequence continues at coordinate 8,105 of JAGIQG010000525.1, forward strand.
GCAAACAGAGGGCGGCAAACAGAGGGCGGCACACAGAGGGAGAGAAACAGAAGGGTTGCAAACAGAGGGCGGCAAACAGAGGGTGGCAAACAGAGTGCGGCAAACGGTGGGCCCCAAACAGAAGGCGGCAGACAGAGGGCAAAAAACTGAGGGTGGCAAACAGAGTGCAGCAAACAGAGGGATGCAAACAGAATGCGGAAAACATAGGGCGGCAAATAGAGAGCGGCAAACAGTGGACGGCAAACAGAGGCTCCAAACAGAGGGCCCCAAACAGAGGGCAGTAAACAGAGGGCGGCAAACAGAGTGTGGCTATCTGAGGCGGCAAACAGATGTTGGCAAACAGAGGGACCCAAACAGGGGGAGGCCGGCAAACAGAGGGCCCCAAACAGAGGGCGTCAAACAGATGGCAGCAAACAGAGGGCGGCAAACAGAGTCGGCAAACAGAGGGCGGCAAACAGAATGCCGCAAACCGAAGGCGGCAAACAGTGGGCGGTAAACAGATTGCAGCAAACAAAGGGCGGCAAACAGAGGGACCCAAACAGAAGGCGGCAAACAGAGGGCGCCAAAAAGATGGCAGTAAACAGAGGGCGGCAAACAGAGGGCGACATACAGAAGGTGGCAAACATAGTGCCCCAATCAGAGGTCAGCAAACAGACGGCGCCAAACAGACGGTGGCAAACATAGAGCGGAAAACAGCGGGCGGTAAACAGAAGGCGGCAAACAGAGGGCGGCAAACAGAAGGTGGCAAACAGAGGGCGGCAAACAGAATGCGGCAAACAGGGGGCGGCAAACTGAAAGCAGCAAACAGAACTGTGACAAACAGAGGGCGGCAAACAGGGGGCCGCAAACAGGGGCGGCAAACTGAAAGCAGCTAACACAACCGTGACAAACAGAGGGCGGCAAACAGAGGGCAATGAACAGGGGGCTCCAAACAGAGGGCGGCAAAAGATTGCGGCAAACACAGGGTGGCAAAAAGAGGGACCCAAACAGAGTGCCCCAAACAGAGGGCAGTAAACAGGGGGCGGCAAACAGAGTGCAGCAAACAGAGGGATGCAAACAGAGGGCGGCAAACAGAGGGCACCCAAAAAGAGCGCCCCAAACAGAGGGTCCGAAACAGAGGGCAGTAAACAGAGGGCGGCAAACAGACCGCAACAAGCAGAGGGATACAAACAGCGGGCTCCAAACAGAGAGCGGCAAACATTGGGCACCAAACAGAGGGCGGCAAAAAGCGGGCGGCAAACAGAGGGTGGGAAACAGAGGGCCCCAAACAGAGAGCGGAAAACAGAGGGCGGCAAACAGAGGGCGACAAACAGAGTGCCACAATTCGAGGTCAGGAAACAGACGGCGCCAAACAGAAGGTGGCAAACATAGAGCGGAAAACAGAGGGCGGTAAACAGAAGGCGGCAAATAGAGGGCGGCAAACAGAGGGCCCCAAACAGAGGGCGGAAAACAGAGGGCAGCAAACAGAGTGTGGCAAACTGAGGCGGCAAACACATGTTGGAAAACAGAGGGACCCAAACAAAGGGCGGCAAACAGAGGGCGGCAAACAGAGGGCGGCAAAGATAGGGCGTCAAACAGGTGGCTGCAAACAGAGGGCGGCAAACAGAGCTCGGCAAACAGAGGGTGGCAAACAGAAAGCCACAAACCGAAGGTGGCAAACAGTGGGCGGCAAACAGATTGCGGCAAACAAAGGGCGGCAAACAGAGGGACCCAAACAGAAGGCGGCAAACAGAGGGCGGCAAACAGAGGGATGCAAACAGAGGGATGCAAACAGAGGGCTACAAACAGAGGGCGGCAAACAGAGGGCCCCAAACAGAGGGCGGAAAACAGAGGGAGGCAAACAGAGGGCAGTAAACAGAGGGCGGCAAACAGAGCGCAGCAAAGAGATGGATGCAAACAGAGGGCGGCAAAGAGAGGGTGGCAAACAGAGTGCCCAAAACTGAGGTTACCAAACAGACCGTGCCCAAAACAGAGGGCAGCAAACAGAGGGCAGCAAACAAAGGGCCGCAAATAGAGGGCGGAAAACAGAGGGTGGCAAACAGAGTGCGGCAAACAGAAGACGCCAAACAGACTGCCCCAAACAGAAGGCAGCAAACAGAGGGCAACAAACTGAGGGCAGCAAAGAGAGGGATGCAAAGAGAGGGCGGCAAACAGAGGGCAGCAAACAGAGGGAGGGAAAAAGAGGGCGGCAAACAGAGGGCGGCAAACAGAGGGTGGCAAACAGAGGCCTCAAACAGAGGGCAACAAACAGAGGGAGCAAACAGACCGCGGCAAACAGAGGGCTGCAAACAGAAGGCGGCAAACAGAGGGCAGCAAACAGAGGGCCCCAAACAGAGGGCCACAAACAGAGGGCCGCAAACAGAAGGTGGCAAACACAGGGCCCCCAACGGAGGGCGGAAAACAGAGGGTGGCAAACAGAGGGCCCCAAACAGAGGGCCTCAAACAGAGGGAAGCAAACAGAGAGCGGCAAACAGATTGCAGCAAACAGAGGGCGGCAAACAGAGGGCCCCAAACAGAGGGCACCAAACAGAGGGCGGCAAACACAGCGCAGCAAACAGAGGGATGCAAACAGAGGGCAGCAAACAGAGGGCGGCAAAGAGAGTGTCCCAATCAGAGGTCAGCAAACAGACGGCGCCAAACAGACGGAGGCAAACATAGGGTGGCAAACAGAGGGCCCCAAACAGAAGGCGGCAAAGAGAAGGTGGCAAACAGAGGGCCCCAAACAGAGGGTGGCAAACAGAAGGCGGCAAAGAGAAGGCGGCAAACAAAGGGCACCAAACAGAGGGGGGAAGAAAGAGGACGGCAAACAGAGGGTGGCAAAAAGAGGGTGGCAAACAGAGGGACCAAACAGAGGGCAGCAAACAGAGGGCAGTCTAAAGAGGGCAGCAAACAGAGGGTGGCAAGCATTGGCCCCAAACAGAAGGAGCCAAACAGAGGGCCCCAAACAGAGGGTGGCAAACAGAGGGTGGCAAACAGAGGGCGGCAAACAGGGGGCGGCAAACTGAAAACAGCAAACAGAACTGTGACAAACAGAGGACTGCAAACAAAGGGCAACGAACAGGGGGCTCCAAACAGAGGGCCCCAAACAGAGGGCTTTAAACAGAGGGTGGCAAACAGAGGGCCCAAAAAAGAGGGCGGCAAACATAGGGCCCCAAACAGAGGGCGGCAAACAGAGGGTGGGAAACAGAGTGCAGCAAACAGGGGGCAGCAAACTGAAAGCAGTAAACAGAACCATGACAAACAGAGGGCCCCAAATAAAGGGCGACGAACACGGGGCTCCAAACAGAGGGCCCCAAACAGAGGGCAGTAAACAGATGGTGGCAAACAGAGGTTGGCAAACAGAGGGCGGCAAACAGAAGGTGGCAGGTAGAGGACAGCAAACCGTGGGCCCCAAACAGAGGGTGTCAAACAGTGGTCCCCAAACAGAGGGAGGTATACAACGGGCGGCAAACAGAGTGCGCAAAAAGAGGGCGGCAAACGGAGGGCGGCAAACAGAGGGCCCCAAACAGAGGGCAGCAAAAAGAGAGCCCCAAACACAGGGTGGCAAACACAGGGCGGCAAAATAAAGGCCACAAACAGAGGGCAGAAAGCAGAGGGCCCCAAACAGAGGGCGGAAAACAGAGGATGGCAAAAAGAAGGTGGCAAAAGAGGGCGGCAAACACAGGGCAATAAAGAGGGGTCGGCAAACAGAGGGCGTATACAGAGGTCGGCAAACTGAGGGCGGCAAGCAGAGGGCCCCAACACAGGGCCATAAACTGAGGGCAGTAATCAGAAGGCGGCAAACAGCAGGCGGCAAACAGAAGGCGGCAAAAAGAGGGCCCCAAACTGAGGGCGGAAATCAGTGGGCGGCAAACGGAGGGCAGTAAACACAGGGCGGCAAACAGAGGGCGGCAAACAGAGGGCAACAAATGGAGGGCGGCAAACAGAGGGCGGCAAACAGAGGGCGGCAAACAGAGGGCGGCAAACAGAGGGCGGCAAACAGAGGGCGGCAAACAGAGGGCGGCAAACAGAGGTCGCCAAACAGAGGGCGGCAAACAGAGGGCGGCAAACAGAGGGCGGCAAACAGAGGGCGGAAAACAGAGGGCGGCAAACAGAGGGCGGCAAACAGAGGGCGGCAAACAGAGGGCGGCAAACAGAGGGCGGCAAACAGAGGGCGGCAAACAGAGGGCGGCAAACAGAGGGCGGCAAACAGAGGGCGGCAAACAGAGGGCGGCAAACAGAGGGCTGCAATCAGAGGGCAGCAATCAGAGGGCGGCAATCAGAGGGCGGCAAACAGAGGGCGTAAAACAGAGGGCGGCAAACAGAGGGCGGCAAACAGAGGGCGGCAAACAGAGGGCGGCAAACAGAGGGCGGCAAACAGAGGGCGGCAAACAGAGGGCGGCAAACAGAGGGCGGCAAACAGAGGGCGGCAAACAGAGAGCCGCAAACAGAGGGCGCCAAAGAGCAGGCGGGAAAAGTCGGCGGCAAACAGAGGGTGATAAGCAGAGGGCGGCAAACAGAGGGCGGCAAACAGAGGACCCAAAACAGAGCGCGGCAAACAGAGGGCGGCATACAGAGGGCGGCAAAGAGAGGGCCCCAAACAGAGGGCCTCAAACAGAGGGCGGCAAACAGGGGGCGGCATTCAGAGGGCTCAAATCAGAGGGCGGTAAACAGAGGGCGGCAAACAGAGAGCGGCAAACAGAGGGCGGCAAACAGAGGGCCGCAAACAGAGGGCGGCAAACAGAGGGCGGCAAACAGAGGGCGGCAAACAGAGGGCGGCAATCAGGGGGCGGAAAACAGAGGGCGGCAAACAGAGGGCGGCAAACAGAGGGCGGCAAACAGAGGGCCCCAAACAGAGGGCAGGCACAGAGGGCGGCAAACAAGGGCGGCAAACAGAGGGCGGCAAACAGAGGGCGGCAAACAGAGGGCGGCAAACAGAGGGCGGCAAACAGAGGGCGGCAAACAGAGGGCGGCAAACAGAGGGCAGCAAACAGAGGGCGGCAAACAGAGTGCGGCAAACAGAGGGCGGCAAACAGAGGGCGGCAAACAGAGGGCGGCAAACAGAGGGCGGCAAACAGTGTGCGGCAAACAGGGGGCGGCAAACAGAGGGCGGCAAATAGAGGGCGGCAAACGGAGTGCGGCAAATAGAGGGCGGCAAACAGAAGGCGGCAAACAGAGGGCGGCAAACAGAGTGCAGCAAACAGGAGGCGGCAAACAGAGGGCGGCAAACAGAGGGCGGCAAACACATTGCGGCAAACAGAGGGAGGCAAAAAGAGGATGGCAATTAGAGGGAGGGTAACAGAGGGCGGAAAACAGAGGGCGGCGAACAGAGTGTGGCAAACAGAGTACGGCCAACAGAGTGTAGCAAACAGAGGGCGGCAAATAGAGGGCGGCAAACAGAGGGCCATAACACAGGGCCCCAAACAGAGGGCAGTAAACATAGGGCGGCAAGCAGAGTGCGGCACACGGAGGGCGGCATACAGAGGGCGGCAAACAGAGGGAGGCAAACAGAGGGCAGCAAGCAGAGGGCGGCAAACAGACGACCCCAAACAGAGGGCGGCAAACATAGGGCGGCATACTGAGGAGGGCAAACAGAGGGCACCAAACAGAGGGCATCAAACAGAGGGCGGCAAACATGGGATGGCAATCCGAGATCGGCAAAGAGAGGGCCCAAACAGAGGGCGGCAATCAGAGGGCGGCAAACAGAGTGCGGCAAACAGAGGGCCCCAAAGAGAGGGCACCATACAGAGGGCGGCAGACAGAGGGAGGCAAACGGAGTGTGGCAAACAGGAGGCAGCAAACAGAGGGTGGCAAACATAGGGCGGCATACTGAGGGCGGCAAAGAGAGGGCCCTAAATAGAGGGCCTCAAACAGAGGGCGGCAAACAGGCGGCGGCATTCAGAGGGCTCGAAACAGTGGGCGGTAAACAGAGGGCGGCAAACAGAGGACACCAAACAGAGGGTGGCAAACAGAGAGCGGCAAACAGAGGGTGGCAAACAGGGGCCGGGAAACAGAGTTCGGCAAACAGAGGGGGACAAACAGACATCGGCATAAAGAGGGCGGCAATCAGATTGCCCCAAACAGTGGTCAGCAAACAGAGGGTGACAAACAGAGGGCAGCAAACAGAGGGCGGCAAACATAAGGCTCCAAACAGAGGGCACCAAACAGAAGGCGGCAAACAGAGGGCGGCAAACAGAGTGCGGCAAACAGAGGGCCCAAAAGAGAGGGCACCAAACAGAGGGCGGCAAACAGAGGGAGGCAAACGGTGTGCGGCAAACAGAAGGCGGCAAACTGAGGGCGACAAACATAGGGCGGCATACTGAGGGCGGCAAAGAGAGGGCCCCAAACAGAGGGCCTCAAACAGAGGGCGGCAAACAGGGGGCGGCATTCAGAGGGCTCAAAACAGTGGGACGTAAACAGAGGGCGGCAAACAGAGGGCGGCAAACAGAGGACACCAAACAGAGGGTGGCAAACAGAGAGCGGCAAACAGAGGGTGGCAAACAGAGGCCGGGAAACAGAGTTCGGCAAACAGAGGGGGACAAACAGACATCGGCATACAGAGGGCGGCAATCAGATGGCCCCAAACAGTGGTCGGCAAACAGAGGGCGACAAACAGAGGGCAGCAAAGAAAGCGCTGCAAACAGTGGGCAGCAAACAGAGGGAGGCAAACAGAGGGCCACAAACAGAGGGCGGCAAACAGAGGGCGGCAAACAGAAGGCTCCAAACAGAGGGCCACAAACAGAGGGCGGCAAACAGAGGGCGGCAAACAGAGGGCGGCAAACAGAGGGCCCCAAACAGAGGGCGGCAAATTGAAGGCGGCAAACAGAGGTCCCCAAATAGATTGCGGAAAACAGAGGGCAGCAAACAGTGGGAGGCAAACTGAGGGAGGCAAACAGAGCGCGGCAAACATAGGGCGGCATACTGAGGGCGGCAAAGAGAGGGCCCCAAACAGAGGGCGGCAAACAGGGGGCGGCATTCAGAGGGCTCAAATCAGAGGGCGGCAAACAGAGGGCGGCAAACAGAGATCGGCAAACAGAGGACCCCAACAGAGGGTGGCAAACAGAGAGCGGCAAACAGAGGGTGGCAAACAGAGGGCCCCAAACAGAAGACAGCAAACAGAGGGCGGCAAACAGAAGGCGGCAAATAAATGGCGGCAAACAGAGGGGGACAAATAAAGGGCCACAAACAGAGGGCGGCAAGCAGAGGGCGGCAAACAGAGGGCGCCAAACAGAGGGCGGCAAACAGAGGGCGGCAAACAGAGGGCGGCAAACAGAGGGCCCCAAACGGTGGGCTGCAAACAGAGGGCGGCAAACAGAGTTCCCTAAACAGTGGGCTGCAAACAGAGGGCGGCAAACAGAGGGCCCCAAACAGTGGGCTGCAAACAGAGGGCGGCAAACAGAGGGCCCCAAACAGTGGGCTGCAAACAGAGGGCGGCAAACAGAGGGCCCCAAACAGTGGGCTGCAAACAGAGGGCGGCAAACAGAGGGCGCCAAACAGAGGAAGGCTAACAGAGGGTAGCAAACAGAGGGCCCCAAACAGAGGGCTGCAAACAGAGGGCAGTAAGCAGAGGGTGGCAAACACAGTGCAGCAAACAGAGGGCGGCAAACAGGGGGCGGCAAACCGAGGGTGGCAAATAGAGGGCGGCAAACGGAGTGCGGCAAACAGAGGGCGGCAAACAGAAGGCGGCAAACAGAAGGCGGCAAACAGAGTGCGGCAAAAAGGAGGCGGCAAACAGAGGGCGGCAAATAGAGGGCCCCAAACAGAGGTCTGCAAACAGAGGGCGGCAAACACATTGCGGCAAACAGAGGGCGGCAAAAAGAGGATGGCAATTAGAGGACGGAAAGCAGAGGGAGGGTAACAGAGGGCGGAAAACAGAGGGCGGCCAACAGAGTGTGGCAAACAGAGGACGGCCAACAGAGTGTAGCAAACAGAGGGCGGCAAATAGAGGGCGGCAAACAGAGGGCCATAACACAGGGCCCAAAACAGAGGGCAGTAAACATAGGGCGGCAAGCAGAGTGCGGCACACGGAGGGCAGCATACAGAGTGCGGCAAACAGAGGGAGGCAAACAGAGGGCAGCAAGCAGAGAGCGGCAAGCAGAGGGCGGCAAACAGACAACCGCAAACAGAGGTCAGCAAACAGAGGGCGGCAATCAGAGGCCGGCAAACAGAGTGTGGAAAACAGAGGGCCCCAAAGAGAGGGCACCATACAGAGGGCGGCAAACAGAGGGAGGCAAACAGAGTGCGGCAAACAGAAGGCGGCAAACAGAGGGTGGAAAACATAGGGCGGCATACTGAGGGTGCAAAGAAAGGGCCCCAAATAGAGGGCCTCAAACAGAGGACGGCAAACAGGGTGCGGCATTCAGAGGGCTCGAAACAGTGGGCGGTAAACAGAGGGCGGCAAACAGAGGAAACCAAACAGAGGGTGGCAAACAGAGAGCGGCAAACAGTGGGCGGCAAACAGAGGCCGGGAAACAGAGATCGGCAAACAGAGGGCGACAAACAGAGGGCAGCAAAGAAAGCGCTGCAAACAGAGGGCAGCAAACAGAGGGAGGCAAACAGAGGGCGACAAACAGAGGGCGGCAAAGAAAGCGCTGCAAACAGAGGGCAGCAAACAGAGGGCAGCAAACAGAGTGCCACAAATAGAGGGCGGCAAATTGAAGGCGGCAAACAGAGGGCCACAAACAGAGGGCGGCAAATTGAAGGCGGCAAACAGAGGTCCCCAAAGAGATTGTGGAAAACAGAGGGCGGAAAACAGAGGGCCCCAATCAGAGGGCACCAAACAGATGGCAGTATAAAGAGGATGGCAAGCAGAGGGCGGCAAACTGAGGGCGATGAAAAGAGGGCGGCAAACAGAGGGTTGCAAACAGAGAAACCCAAACAGAGGGTGGCAAACAGAGTGCGGCGAACAGAGTGCGGCAAACAGAGTGCCCCAATCAGAGGTCAGCAAACAGACGGCGCCAAACAGTGGTAGGCAAATATAGGGCGGCAAACAGAGGGCGACAAACAGAGGGCCCCAAACAGAAGGCGGCAAACATAGGGCGGCAAACAGAGGACGACAAACAGAGGACGGCAAACATAGGGCGGCAAACAGAGGGCGGCAAACAGAGGGCGGCAAACAGAGGGCGGCCAGCAGATTGAGGGAAACAGAGGGTGGCAAACAGAGGGAGAGAAAGAGACGGTGGCAAACAGAGAGCGGAAAAAAGAGTGCCGCAGAGTCCCTCAAACTGAGGGCGGCAAACAGAGGGCCCCAACCAGAAGGTGGCTAATAGAGGGCAAAAAACTGTGAGCGGCAAACAGAGGGAGGGAAACAGAGGGTGGCAAACCAAGGGCGGCAAACCGAGGGCGGCAAACAGAGGGAGAGAAAGAGAGGGTGGCAAACCGAAGCCGGCAGACAGAGGGCCCCAACCAGAGGGCGGCAAACAGTGGGCCCCAAACAGTGGGCGTCAAACAGAGGGCGGCAAACAGAGGGAGGCAAGAAGAGGACGGCAAACAGAGGGCAGCAAACAGAGGGCAGAAAACAGGGGGCAGCAAACAGAGGTACCCAAACAGAGGGCAGTAACCAGAGGGCGGCAAACAGATGGCAACGAACAGAGGGTGGCAAACAGAGTGCCCCAATCAGAGGTCAGCAAACAGATGGTGCCAAACAGATGGTGGCAAACATAGAGCGGCAAACAGAGGGCGGAAAACAGAGGGCGGCAAACAGAGTGCGGCAACAGAGGGTGGCAAACAGAGGGTGGCAAACAGGCTTTGGCAAAAAGCAGGCCCCAAACAGGGGCAGCAATCAGAGCGTGGCAAACAGAGTGCAGCAAACAGAGGGCTGAAAGAGGGGGTGGCAAACACTGGGCGGCAAACAGAGGGCGGCAAACAGATTTCCCCAAACAGAGGGCCCCAAACAGAGGGCAGTAAAGAGAGGGCGGCAAACAGAGCGCAGCAAACAGAGGGAGGCAAACAGAGGGCGGCAAGCAGAGAGCGGCAAGCAGAGGGCGGCAAACAGAGGGCAGCAAACACAGGGCGGCAAACAGAGTACCCCAAACTGAGGTCACCAAACAGACGGCGCCAAACATTCAGAGGCAGACATAGAGCAGCAAACAGAGGGCGGCAAACAGAGGGCCCAAAACAGAGGCCAGCAAACAGAGGGCGGCAAACAGAGGGCGGCAAATAGAGGGCGGAAAACAGAGGGCGGCAAACAGAGTGCGGCAAACAGAGGGCGCCAAACAGAGGGCCCCAAACAGAAGGCGGCAAACAGAGGACGGCAAACAGAGGGCGGCAAACAGAGGGCGGCAAACAGAGGGAGGCAAACAGAGGGCGGCAAACAGAGGGCCGCAAACAGAGGGCGGCAAACAGAGGGCGGCAAACAGAGGGCGGCAAACAGAGGGCCCCAAACAGAGGGCGGCAAACAGAGGGCGGCAAACAGAGGGCGGCAAACAGAGGGCCGCAAACAGAGGGCAGCAAACAGAGGGCGGCAAACAGAGGGCGGCAAACAGAGGGCGGCAAACAGAGGGCGGCAAACAGAGGGCGGCAAACAGAGGGCCCAAACAGAGGGCAGCAAACAGAGGGCGGCAAACAGAGGGCGGCAAACAGAGGGCGGCAAACAGAGGGCGGCAAACAGAGGGCGGCAAACAGAGGGCGGCAAACAGAGGGCGGCAAACAGAGGGCGGCAAACAGAGGGCTGCAAACAGAGGGCTGCAAACAGAGGGCTGCAAACAGAGGGCTGCAAACAGAGGGCGGCAAACAGAGGGCGGCAAACAGAGGGCGGCAAACAGAGGGCGGCAAACAGAGGGCGGCAAACAGAGGGCGGAAAACAGAGGGCCAAAAACAGAGGTCCAAAAACAGAGGGCGGCAAACAGAGGGCGACAAACAGAGGGCTGCAAACAGAGGGCTGCAAACAGAGGGCGGCAAACAGAGGGCGGCAAACAGAGGGCGGCAAACAGAGGGCGGCAAACAGAGGGCGGCAAACAGAGGGCGGCAAACAGAGGGCGGCAAACAGAGGGCGCAAACAGAGGGCTGCAAACAGAGGGCTGCAAACAGAGGGCTGCAAACAGAGGGCAGAAAACAGAGGGCGGCAAACAGAGGGCGGCAAACAGAGGGCGGCAAACAGAGGGCGGCAAACAGAGGGCGGCAAACAGAGGGCGGCAAACAGAGGGCGGCAAACAGAGGGCGGCAAACAGAGGGCGGCAAACAGAGGGCGGCAAACAGAGGGCGGCAAACAGAGGGCGGCAAACAGAGGGCGGCAAACAGAGGGCGGCAAACAGAGGGCGGCAAACAGAGGGCGGCAAACAGAGGGCGGCAAACAGAGGGCGGCAAACAGAGGGCGGCAAACAGAGGGCGGCAACGAGAGTGCGGCAAACAGAGGGCGGAAAACAGAGGGCGGCAATCAGAGGGCAGCAAACAGAGGGCGGCAAACAGAGGGCGGCAAACAGAGGGCGGCAAGAAGAGAATACCAAACAGAGGGCGGCAAACAGAGGGTGGCAAACAGAGGGCCCCAAACAGAGGGCAGCAAACAGAGGGCGGCAAACAGAGGGCGGCAAACAGAGGGCCGCAAACAGAGGGCCCCAAACAGAGGGCGGCAAACAGAGGGCGGCAAACAGAGGGCAGGAAACAGAGGGTGGCAAAGAGAGTGCGGCAAACAGAGGGTGGCAAACAGAGGGCTCCAAACAGAGGGCAGCAAATAGAAGGTGGCAAACAGAGGTCCCCAACGAGATTGCGGAAAACAGAGGGCGGAAAACCGAGGGCCCCAATCAGAAGGCAGCAAACAGAGGGCGGCAAACTGAGGGAGGCAAACAGAGTGCAGCAAAAAGAGGGCGACAAATAAAGGGCTCCAAACAGAGGGCCCCAAACAGATGGCTGTAAAAAGAGGGTGGCAAAGAGCGGGCGGCAAACAGAGGGCGATGAACTGAGGGCATCAAACAGAGTGTTGCAAACAGAGGAACCTAAACAGAGGGCGGCAAAGAGAGGGCGGACAAAAGAGGGCGAAAAAAAGAGGGTGGCAAACAGAGGGCCCCAAACAGATGGCATCAAACAGAGGGCAGCAAACAGAGGGCGGCAAACAGAGGGCGGCAAACAGAGGTCCCCATACAGAAGGCGGCAAACAGCGGGCAGCAAACAGAATGCGGCAAACAGAGGGTGGCAAATGGATGGCGGCAAACAGAGGGCCCGAAACAGAAGGCGGCAAACAGAGGACGGCAAACAGAGTGCGTCAAACCGAGGGAGGCAAAGAGTGTGCGGCAAACAGAGGGAGGGAAACAGAGGGTGGCAGACAGAGGGCGGCAAACAGAGAGCAGCAAACAGAATGTGGCAAACAGAGGGCCCCAAACAGAAGGTGGCAAACAGAGGGCAAAAAACAGAGGACGGTAGCAGAGTGTGGCAAACGGAGGGAGGGAAACAGAGGGCGGCAAACTGAGGGCAGCAAACAGAGGGTGGCAAACAGAGCGCGGCAAACAGAGGGCAGCAAACACAGGGCGGCAAATCGAGGGGGCAAACAAAGGACCCAAAAAGAGGGCAGCAGAGGGCGGCAAACACAGTGCGGCAAACAGATGGCGGCAAACAGAGGGCAGCAAACTGAGGGCAGAAAACAGGGGGCCCCAAACAGAGGGCGGAAAACAGAGGGTTGCAACCAGAGTGCGGCAAACAGAGGGCGGCAAACAGAGTGCCCCAATCAGAGGTCAACAAACAGACGGCGCAAAACAGTGGTAGGCAAGCATAGGGCGGCAAACAGAGGGCGGCAAACAGAGGGCGGCAAACAGGGGGCGGCAAACAGAGGGCAGTAAACAGTGGGCAGCAAACAGAGGGTGACGAACAGAGGGCGGCAAACAGAGTGTTGCAAAGAGACGGCGGCAACAGAGGGCCCCAAACAGAGGACGCCAAACAGAGGGCAGTAAACAGAGGGCGCAAACAGAGGGCGGCAAACAAACGGCGGCAAACAGAGGGCCCCAAACAGAGGGCGTCAAAGAGAGGGCAGCAAAGAGTGGGCAGCAAACAGAGGGCGGCAAAGCGAGGTCCCAATCAGAGGGCATCAAACAGCGGAAGGCAAACAAAGTGCGGCAAACGGAGGGCGGCAATCAGAGGACCCCAAACAGAAGGCAGCAAACAGAGGACAGCAAACAGAGGGCGGCAAACAGAGGGAGGGAAACAGAGGGTGGCAAACAGAGGGCAGCAAACAGAGGGATGCAAACAGAGGGCGGCAAAGAGAGGGCGGAAAACAGAGGGTTGCAAACAGAGGGCGGCAAACAGAGTTCCCCAATCAGAGGTCAGCAAACAGATGGCGCCAAACAGTGGTAGGCAAACATGGGGTGGCGAACAGAAGGCTGCAAACAGCGGGCGGCAAAAAGAGGGCGGCAAACAGAGGGCCCCAAGCAGAAGGCGGCAAAGAGAGGGTGGCAAAAAGAGGGCGGCAAACAGAGGGAGAGAAACAGAGGGTGGCAAACAGAGGGGGGCAAACAGAGGGCAGCAAACAGAGGGCAGCAAATAGAGGGCCTCAAACAGAAGGCAGAAAATACAGGGCAACAAACTGAGGGCGACAAACTGAGCGACGCAAACAGAGGAATGCAAACATAGTGCGGTAAACAGAGGGCTGCAAACAGAGGGCGGCAAACATAGGGCGGCAAGCAGAGGGCCCCAAACAGAGGGCGGCAAACATAGGGACCAAACAGAGGCGGAAAACAGAGGGCAGCAAACAGAGGGCCCCAAACTGAGAGTTCCAAAGAGAGGGCGGCAAACAGAGGGGGGCAAACAGAGGGCAGCAAACAGACGCCCCCAAACAGAAGGCGGGAAACAGAGGGTGGCAAACAGAGGATGGTTAACAGAGGGACCCAAACAGAAGGGGGCAAACAGAGGGCAGCAAACAGATGGCGGCAAACAGAGGGCCCCAAAAAGAGGGCGGAAAACGGAGGATGGCAAACAGAGGGCGGCAAACAGAGGGCCCCAAACAGAGGGCAGCAAAAAGAGGGCGGCAAACAGACTGCTGCAAACAGAGGGCGGGAACAGAGGGCCCCCAACAAAAGGCTGAAAATAGAGGGCGGCAATTAGAGGGCGGCAAACAGATGGCGGCAAACAGGGGGCTCCAAACAGATGGCGGCATGCAGAGGGCGGCAAACAGAGAGCAGCAAACCCAGGACGGCAAACAGAGGGAGGCAAACAGAGGGATGCAAACAGAGGACGGCAAACAGAGGGCCCCAAACAGAGGGCGGCAAACAGAGAGTGGCAAACAGAGGTCGGCAAAAGAGGGCAGCAAACACAGGGCCCCAAACAGTGGGCCCCAAAGAGAGGGCAGAAAACAAAGGGCGGCAAACAGAGGGCGGCAAACAGAGGGCGGCAAACAGAGGGCGGCAAACAGAGGGCGGCAAACAGAGGGCGGCAAACAGAGGGCGGCAAACAGAGGGCGGCAAACAGAGGGCGGCAAACAGAGGGCGGCAAACAGAGGGCGGCAAACAGAGGGCGGCAAACAGAGGGCGGCAAACAGAGGGCGGCAAACAGAGGGCGGCAAACAGAGGGCGGCAAACAGAGGGCGGCAAACAGAGGGCGGCAAACAGAGGGCGGCAAACAGAGGGCCCCAAACAGAGGACGGCAAACAGAGGGTGCCAAACAGAGGGCGCCAAACAGAGGGCGGCAAACAGAGGGACCCAAACAGAAGGCGGCAAACAGAGGGCGGCAAACAGAGGGCGGCAAACAGAGGGACCCAAACAGAGGGCCACAAACAGATGGCAATAAACAGAGGGCGGCAAACAGAGGGCGGCAAACAGAGGGCCCCAAACAGAGGGCGGCAAACAGAGGGCGGCAAACAGAGGGCAGCAAACACAGGGTGCAAACAGAGGGCCCCAAACAGAAGGCTGCAAACAGAGGGCAGAAAACAGACGGAGGCAAAAAGAGAACAGCAAACCGAATGCGGCAAACACATGGCGGCAAACAAACGGCCCCAAAGAGAGGTCCCCAGAAAGAGGGCCCTTAACAGAGGGCGGCAAACAGAAGGCGGCAAACCGAGGGTGATAAACAGAGGGCGGCAAACAGACGGCGGCAAAGAGAGGGAGGCAAACAGAGAGAGGCAAACAGAGGGCGGCAAACAGAGGGCCCCAAACAGAGGGCAGCAAACAGAGGGTGGCAATCATAGTGCCCCAAACAGAGGGCCGCAAGCAGAGGGCGGCAAACAGAGGGCGGCAAACAGAGCGCGGCAAAGAGAGGGAGGCAAACAGAGGGAGGCAAACAGAGGGCGGCAAACAGAGGGCCGCAAACAGAGGGCAGCAAACAGAGGGCGGCAAACATAGTGCCCCAAACAGAGGGCGGCAAACAGAGGGCGGCAAACAGAGGGCGAGAAACAGAGGGCGGCAAACACAGTGCGGCAAACAGAGGGCACCAAAAAGAAGGCGGCAAACAGAGGGCCGCACACAGAGGGCGGCAAACAGAGGGAGGCAAACAGAGAGAGGCAAACAGAGGGCGGCAAACAGAGTGCCCCAAACAGAGGGCAGCAAACAGAGGGCAGCAATCATAGTGCCCCAAACAGAGGGCGGCAAACAGAGTGCGGCAAACAGAGGGCACCAAAAAGAAGGCGGCAAACAGAGGGCCGCAAACAGAGGGCGGCAAAGAGAGGGAGGCAAACAGAGAGAGGCAAACAGACGGCGGCAAACAGAGGGCCCCAAACAAAGGGCGGCAAACAGAGGGCGGCAATCATAGTGCCCCAAACAGAGGGAGGCAAACAGAGGGTGGCAAACAGACGGCGGGAAAGAGAGGGAGGGAAACAGAGAGAGGCAAAAAGAGGGTGGCAAACAGACGGCGCCAAACAAAGGGCAGCAAACAAAGGGCAGCAAACATATCGTAGTGCCCCAAACAGAGGGCAGCAAGCAGAGGGCAGCAAACAGACGGCAGCAAACAGAGGGAGGCAAAAAGAGGGAGGCAAACAGAGTGCGGCAAACAGAGGGCCCAAACAAAGGGCACCAAACAGAGGGCGGCAATCATAGTGCCCCAAACGGAGGGCAGCAAGCAGAAGGCGGCAAACAGAGGGCGAGAAACAGAGGGCGACAAACAGAAGGCGGCAAACAGAGGGCATCAAACAGAGGGCGGCAAACAGGGCGGCAAACAGAGGGAGGCAAACAGAGGATGGCAAACAGAGGGCCCCAAACAGGGGGCTGCAAACAGAGGGCGGCAAACAGAGGGCTCCAAAGAGGGGGCGGCAAAGAGAGGGCGGCAAACAGAGCTCGGAAAACAGAGGGCGCCAAACAGAGGGCGGCAAAGAGAGGGCGGCAAAGAGAGGGCGGCAAACAGAGGGCCCCAATCAGTGGGCGGCAACAGAGGGCGGCAAACAGAGGGTGGCAAACAGAGGGAGGCAAATAGAGGGTGGAAAACAGAAGGTGGCAAACAGAGGGCCCCAAACAGAGGGCAGCAAATAGAAAGTGGGAAACAGATGTCCCCAACGAGATTGCGGAAAACAGAGGGTGGAAAACAGAGGGCCCCAAACAGGAGGCGGCAAACAGAGGGCGGCAAACACAAGGCTCCAAACAGAGGGCCTCGAACAGATGGCAGGAAAAAGAGGGCAGCAAACAGAGGGTGGCAAACAGAGGGAGGCAAACTGAGGGCGGCACACATAGGGTGGCAAACTGAGGGAGGCAAACAGAGGACGACAAACAGAGGGCCCCAAACAGAGGGCAGCAAACAGAGGGCGGCAAACAGAGGGGGGCAAACAGAGGGCAGCAAACAGAGGGCCCCAACAGAAGGCGGCAATCAGAGGGCGGCAAACAGAGGGCCGCAAACAGAGGGTGGCAAGCAGAGGGCGGCAAACAGAGGGCGGCAAACAGAAGGTGGCAAACAGAGGGCAGCAAACAGAGGGAGAGAAACAGAGGGCGGCAAACAGAGGGCGGCAAACAGAGGGGGGCAAACAGAGGACCCAAAAAGAGGGCGCAGAGGGTGGCAAACAGAGGGCGGCAAACAAAGGTCAGCAAACAGAGGGCAGCAAACAGAGGGCAGAAAACAGAGGGCCCCAAACAGAGGGCGGCAAACAGAGGGAGGCAAGAAGAGGACTGCAAACAGAGGGCGGCAAACAGAGGGCGGCAAACAGGAGGAAGCAAAAAGATGGGCCCAAACAGAGGGCCCCAAACAGAGGGCAGTAAACAGAGGGCGGTAAACAGAGGGCGGCAAACAGAAGGCGACGAACAGAGGGCGGCGAACAGAGTGTTGCAAACAGATGGCGGCAAAGAGAGGGGCCCAAACAGAAGGTGTCAAACAGAGGGCAGCAAACAGTGGGTGGCAAACAGAGGGCGGCAAACAGAGGGTGGCAACCCAAGGTCCCCAAACAGAAGGCAGCAAACAGAGGATGGTAAACAGAGGGCGGCAAACAGAGGTATGGAATCAGAGGTTGGCAAACAGAGGGCGGCAAACAGAGGGAGGGGAACAGAGGGTGGCAAACAGAAGGCAGCAAACAGAGGGTGGCAAACAGAGGGCGGCAAACAGAGGGTGGCAAACAGAGGGCGGCAAACAGAGGGCGGCAAACAGAGGCGGACAGAGGGCGGCAAACAGAGGGCTGCAAACAGTGGGCGGGAAACAGAGGGTGGCAAACAGTGGGCGGCAAACATAGGGCGGCAAACAGATGGCGTCAATCAGAGGGCGTCAAGCAGATGTCGCAAACAGAGGGCAGCAAACAGAGGGATGCAAACAGAGGGTGGCAAACAGAGGTCGGCAAACAGAGGGTGGCAAACAGAGGGTGGCAAACAGAGGGCGGTAAATAAAGTGGCAAAATAGAGGGCGGCAAACGGAGGGCGGCAAACAGAGGTAGGCAAACATGGGGCGGCAGACAGAGGGGGGCAAACAGAGTGCGGCAAACAGTGTGCGGCAAACAGGGGGCGGCAAACAGAGTGCGGCAAAGATAGGCCCGCAAAAAGAATGCCCCAATCAGAGGTCAGCAAACAGACAGCGCCAAACAGAGGTAGGCAAACACAGGGCGGCAAACAGAAGGC
>JAGIQG010000526.1:0-25997 GCA_024679065.1 Sphyrna mokarran
CCTTACCACCCTCTGGGTAAAGAACCTACCTCTGATATCTGTCCTATAACTACCACCCCTTAATTTAAAGCTATGTCCCCTCGTGCTAGCTTTCTCCATCCTAGGAAAAAGGCTATCACTGTCCACCCTATCTAAACCTCTAATCATCTTATATATTTCAATAAGGCGTATATATAATGTGTATATAATGTACTAACCATATATATATCCTATATATATAATGTAATGTATATATAATATATAATATACAGTATATATTCATGTATGTATAAATAACTTTTCTTGTTCCTTATTCACAATTGTTCATTCCCCGTGATGTTGAGCTGTGTGTTTTCTCTTTCTGGTCTCTGTTACAGTTGTACAGATCCTGGGCAGCTCAGATCGAATGGATTCTGATCCCAGTGTGAAGCTCAAAGATCATATTCACAGTGTTAACTTTAAAATCAATTCTCCTATAAAATATTCTCTGGATTTTTAATAAACATTGAATGCAAAATTAATAAATTCTGACTTTGTCTAACTCCATCTCTCTTTCTCTATATCTCTGTTTGTATGATTTTGTGTGTGTCTCTCTATATATATCTCTACATATCTGTGTGGCTCTGTCTCTGTGTTTCTCTGTATCTGTGTCTCTTTGTCTGTACCTGTGTATCTTTCTGTGTCTCTGTATTTCTCTGTATCTGTGACTCTCTATCTCTGTGTATCTGCGTCTCTCTGTCTCAATCTCTCTGCCTCTCTGTGTCCTTGTATTTCTCTGTGTCCATATCTCTCTTGATCTCTATCTCTCTGTGTGTCTCTTTCCTCTGTGGGTCTGTGTGTCTCTGTCTCTCTGTGTCACTGTCTCTCTGTGTGTCTGTGTTTCTCTGAGTCTCGGTGTCTCTGTGTTTCTCTCTGTGTGTCTCTGTGTCTCTGCGTATTTTTCTCTCTGTGTCTGTGTTTCTCTGTGTCTCTGTCTCTCTGTGTTTTTCTCTCTGTGTGTCTCTGTGTTGTTCTCTGTCTCTGTCTCTCTGTGTTTTTCTCTCTGTGTGCCTGTGTGTCTCTGTGTTGCTCTGTGTCTCTGTCTCTGTGTTTTTCTCTCTGTTGTCTGTGTGTCTCTGTGTTTCTCTGTGTCTCTGTGTTTCTCTGTGTCTCTGTCTCTCTGTGTTTTTCTCTGTATGTCTCTATGTTCCTCTGTGTCTCTGTCTCTCTGTAGTTCTCTCTGTTTGTCTCTGTGTCTCTGCGTATTTTTCTCTCTGTGTGTCTGTGTTTCTCTGGGTCTGTTTCTCTGTGTCTTTTTCTCTCTGTTGTCTGTGTGTCTCTGTGTTTCTCTGTGTCTCTGTGTCTCTGTGTTTTTCTCACTGTGTGTCTGTGTGTCTCTGTGTTTCTCTGTGTCTCTGTCTCTCTGTGTTTTTCTCTCTGTGTCTCTGTGTTTCTCTGTGTCTCTGTCTCTCTGTGTTTTTCTCTCTGTGTCTCTGTGTTTCTCTGTGTCTCTGTCTCTCTGTGTTTTTCTCTCTGTGTGTCTGTGTTTCTCTGTGTCTCTGTCTCTCTGTGTTTTTCTCCGTGTGTCTCTGTGTTTCTCTGTGTCTCTGTCTCTCTGTGTTTTTCTCTCTGTGTGTCTGTGTTTCTCTGTGTCTCTGTCTCTCTGTGTTTTTCTCTCTGTGTCTCTGTGTTTCTCTGTGTCTCTGTCTCTCTGTGTTTTTCTCTCTGTGTGTCTGTGTTTCTCTGTGTCTCTGTCTCTCTGTGTTTTTCTCTCTGTGTCTCTGTGTTTCTCTGTGTCTCTGTCTCTCTGTGTTTTTCTCTCTGTGTGTCTGTGTTTCTCTGTGTCTCTGTCTCTCTGTGTTTTTCTCTCTGTGTGTCTGTGTTCTCTGTGTCTCTGTCTCTCTGTGTGTTTCTCTCTGTGTGTCTGTGTTTCTCTGTGTCTCTGTCTCTCTGTGTTTTTCTCTCTGTGTGTCTCTGTCTCTTGTCTCGTCTCTCTGTGTTTTTCTCTGTGTGTCTCTGTGTTTCTCTGTGTCTCTGTCTCTCTGTGTTTTTCTCTCTGTGTCTCTGTGTTTCTCTGTGTCTCTGTTCTCTGTGTGTTTCTCTCTGTGTTGTCTGTGTTCTCTGTTTCTCTGTCTCTCTGTGTTTTTCTCTCTGTGTGTCTCTGTCTCTCTGTGTGTCTCTGTCTCTCTGTGTTTTTCTCTCTCTGTGTGTCTGTGTTTCTCTGTGTCTCTGTCTCTCTGTGTTTTTCTCTCTGTGTCTGTGTTTCTCTGTGTCTCTGTCTCTCTGTGTTTTTCTCTCTGTGTCTCTGTGTTTCTCTGTGTCTCTGTCTCTCTGTGTTTTTCTCTCTCTGTGTCTCTGTGTTTCTCTGTGTCTCTGTCTCTCTGTGTTTTTCTCTCTCTGTGTCTCTGTGTTTCTCTGTGTCTCTGTCTCTCTGTGTTTTCTCTCTGTGTCTCTGTGTTTCTCTGTGTCTCTGTCTCTCTGTGTTTTGTGTTCTGTGTTCTCGTGTCTCTGTGTCTCTGTGTTTTTTCTCTGTGTCTCTGTGTTTCTCTGTGTTCTGTCTCTCTGTGTTTTTCCTCTGTGTCTCTGGTTTCTCTGTGTCTGTCTCTCTGTTTTCTCTCTGTGTTTTTCTCTCTGTGTCCTGTGTTTCTCTGTGTCTCTGTCTCTCTGTGTTTTCTCTCTGTGTCTCTGTGTTTCTCTGTGTCTCTGTCTCTCTGTTTTTCTCTTGTGTGTCTGTGTTCTCTGTCTCCTGTCTCTCTGTGTTTTTCTCTCTGTGCTCTGTGTTTCTCTGTGTCTCTGTCTCTCTGTGTTTTTCTCTCTCTGTGTCTCTGTGTTTCTCTGTGTCTCTGTCTCTCTGTGTTTTTCTCTCTGTGTCTCTGTGTTTTTCTGTGTTCTCTGTCCTCTGTGTTTTTCTCTCTGTGTTTCTCTCTCTGTGTCTCTGTGTTTCTCTGTGTCTCTGTGTTTTTCTCTCTGTGTGTCTGTGTTCTCTGTGTTTCTCTGTGTCTCTGTCTCTCTGTGTTTTTCTCTCTGTGTCTCTCTGTGTTTTTCTCTCTGTGTCTCTCTGTGTCTCTCTGTGTCTCTGTCTCTCTGTGTTTTTTCTCTCTGTGTCTCTGTGTGTCTCTGTCTCTCTGTGTTTTTCTCTCTGTGTCCTGTGTTTCTCTGTGTCTTGTCTCTCTGTGTTTTTCTCTCTGTGTGTCTCTGTGTCTCTCTCTGTCTCTGTCTCTCTGTGTTTTTCTCTCTGTGTCTCTGTGTGTTTTTCTCTCTCTGTGTCTCTGTGTCTCTCTCTGTCTCTGTCTCTCTGTGTTTTTCTCTCTCTCTCTGTGTCTGTGTGTTTTGATGCTGAGGGCCTCGTATTTTCAGCTCTGAGCTGAATCCACAATCTCTGGAGGGAAGATCGTTTCATTGAAGGCATGAGGCTGATTCCCTCTCTGTCTAGTTTGGTTTTGTAAAGTTTACGTGTTTAAACATCTGTTCCCCTTGTTGGGAATCTCACTGACAAAAGCAAACACTGATCCCACACTAAACACCCCCCAACACAGGCCTGAGCAGAGAGTGTGAAATGGAACCGGTCTGAGTGTGGATAGTTTTTTTCAAAAAAAGGAGAGAAACACTCCTTCATTTTCAAATCTTTACCCTGCTTCTGTAGCGTCTCGAACTCCCCTGACACTCACTATCCATCTGAGTGAATCTCAGTGTCTAACTCTCACTCTCTGCATTGCTCCCTCTCCCTATCTCTCTGTTACTCTGCATCCCTCCATCTCTCTCTCTCCCTCTCTCTCTCTATCCCTCTCCCACCGTGTGGTTCATCATTAAGGGGTCGTATCACGGGGAATACAAACACTCTTTCTGTTTCTGTCTTGGCAGAATTAGCGACATTAGTGGATCTTTCCAGGCTGGATTCACACAATACAGACAGAACGCTGCTGAGCTCAGCTCAGGTGGGACCGTAATGTTACAATAAGATCCAATCTGTAATCATGCGACTGTCTGAACGTCAACGGATTAATTTGATTTAATTTATTATTGTTACATGGAATAGAATCATAGAATCCCTACAATGCAGGAGGAGACCATTCAGCCCATCGAGTCTACACCGACATACTCCTATCCCCATAACCCCATGGATTTGCTCCAGCGAGTCCCCCTGACACTAAGGGGCAATTTAGCAAGGCCAGTCCTCCTAACCTGTACACTGCAAACCCACGCAGACACAGGGAGAATGTGCAAACTCCACACAGACAGCAACCCTAGGCCGGAATCGGGAGGGGGATAGAATATAAAAGCAATGAGGTCTCTTGCTGCAATTGTACAAGGTGAGGCCGCAACTGGAGTACTGTTTGCAGTTTCAGTCCCCTTATTTGTGAAAGGATATATTGACCTTGGAGGGAGAACAGAGAAGGTTCACCAGGCTGATCCCGGAGATGAGGGGGTTAGTTTATGAAGGGAGATTGAATAGACTGGGCCTGTACTCATTGGAGTTTAGAAGCTGAGGGGGGATCTTATAGAGACTTACAAGATAATGAAGGGCTGGATAGGGGAGAGGGAGAGAGATTCATAGAACATATAGAACATTACAGCACAGAACAGGCCCTTCGGCCTTCGATGTTGTGCCGACCAATATAAAAAGCAATGCCCCTCCAAACTAAACCATTCCCTTCTCTTCCATATACTTATCAACTAACCTCTTAAACGCCACCAAACTTGGCGCATCTACAACTGCCGCAGGCAGGGCATTCCACTCCCTAACCACCCTTTGGGTAAAGAACCTACCTCTGATATCCGTCCTATAACTATCACCCCTTAATTTAAAGCTGTGTCCCCTCGTGCTAGCTTTCTCCATCCTAGGAAAAAGGCTATCACTGTCCACCCTATCTAAACCTCTAATCATCTTATATATTTCAATAAGGCGTATATATAATGTGTATATAATGTACTAACCATATATATATCCTATATATATAATGTAATGTATATATAATATATAATATACAGTATATATTCATGTATGCATAAATAACTTTTCTTGTTCCTTATTCTCAATTGTTCATTCCCCGTGATGTTGAGCTGTGTGTTTTCTCTTTCTGGTCTCTGTTACAGTTGTACAGATCCTGGGCAGCTCAGATCGAATGGATTCTGATCCCAGTGTGAAGCTCAAAGATCATATTCACAGTGTTAACTTTAAAATCAATTCTCCTATAAAATATTCTCTGGATTTTTAATAAACGTTGAATGCAAAATTAATAAATTCTGACTTTAACTCCATCTCTCTTTCTCTATATCTCTGTTAGTATGATTTTGTGTGTCTCTCTATATATATCTCTACATATCTGTGTGGCTCTGTCTCCGTGTTTCTCTGTATCTGTGTCTCTTTGTCTGTATCTGTGTATCTCTCTGTGTCTCTGTATTTCTCGGTATCTGTGTCTCTTTCTGTCTCTTTGTCTGTATCTGTGTATCTCTCTGTGTCTCTGTATTTCTCTGTATCTGTGACTCTCTATGTCTGTGTATCTGTGTATCTCTCTGTGTCTCTGTATTTCTCTGTATCTGTGACTCTCTATCTCTGTGTATCTGTGTCTCTCTGTCTCAATCTCTCTGCCTCTCTGTGTCCTTGTATTTCTCTGTGTCCATATCTCTCTTGATCTCTATCTCTCTGTGTGTCTCTTTTCTCTGTGTGTCTGTGTGTCTCTGTCTCTCTATGTCTCTGTCTCTCTGTGTCTCTGTGTTTCTCTGTGTCTCAGTCTCTGTGTGTTTCTCTCTGTGTCTCTGTGTCTCTGTGTCACTGTATATTTTTCTCTCTGTGTCTGTGTGTCTCTGTGTTTCTCTGTGTCTCTGTCTCTCTGTGTTTTTCTCTCTGTGTGTCTCTGTCTCTCTGTGTTTCTCTGTGTCTCTGTCTCTCTGTGTGTCTCTGTGTTTCTCTGTTTTTCTCTCTGTGTGTCTGTGTGTCTCTGTGTTTCTCTGTCTCTCTGTGTTTTTCTCTCAGTGTGTCTTTATGTTCCTCTGTGTCTCTGTCTCTGTTTTTTTCTCTCTGTGTGTCTGTGTTTCTCTGTGTCTCTGTCTCTGTGTTTTTCTCTCTGTGTGTCTGTGTTTCTCTGTGTCTCTGTGTCTCTGTGTTTCTCTGTCTCTCTGTCTCTCTGTTTTTTTCCATATCTCTCTTGATCGCTATCTCTCTGTGTGTCCCTTTTCTCTGTGGATCTGTGTGTCTCTGTCTCTCTGTGTGTCTGTGTTTCTCTGTGTCTCGGTCTCTCTGTGTTTCTCTCTGTGTTTCTCTGTGTCTCTGTCTCTCTCTGTTTTTCTCTCTCTGTGTCTCTGTGTTTCTCTGTGTCTCTGTCTCTGTGTGTTTCTCTCTGTGTGTCTGTGTTTCTCTGTGTCTCGGTCTCTCTGTGTTTCTCTCTGTTTTTCTCTGTGCCTCTGTCTCTGTATATTTTTCTCTCTGTGTCTCTGTGTGTCTCTGTATTTCTCTGTCTCTCTGTGTTTTTCTCTCTGTGTGTCTGTGTGTCTCTGTGTCTCTGTTTCTCTGTGTTTTTCTCTCTGTGTCTCTGTCTCTCTGTGTGTCTGTATGTCTCTGTGTTTCTCTGTCTCTCTGTGTTTTTCTGTCTGTGTGTCTCTATGTTCCTGTGTCTCTCTCTCTCTCTGTTTTTCTCTCTGTGTCTGTGTTTTTCTGTGTCTCTGTGTCTCTGTGTGTCTGTGTTTCTCTGTCTTGTGTTTTTCTCTCTGTGTGTCTGTGTGTCTGTGTTTCTCTGTGTCTCTGTCTCTCTGTGTTTCTCTCTGTGTGTCTCTATGTTTCTCTGTCTCTCTGTGTTTTTCTCTCTCTGTTTTTCTCTCTGTGTGTCTGTGTTTCTCTGTGTCTCTGTCTCCGTGTTTTTCTCTCTCTGTGTCTCTGTGTTTCTCTGTGTCTCTGTCTCTCTGTGTTTCTCTCTCTGTGTGTCTGTGTTTCTCTGTGTCTCTGTCTCTCTGTGTTTTTCTCTCTGTGTCTCTGTGTTTCTCTGTGTCTCTGTCTCTCTGTGTTTTTCTCTCTGTGTCTCTGTGTGTCTCTGTGTCTCTGTCTCTCTGTGTTTTTCTCTCTGTGTGTGTCTCTGTGTCTCTGTGTTTCTCTGTGTCTCTGTCTCTCTGTGTTTTTCTCTCTGTGTGTCTCTGTGTTTCTCTCTGTCTCTGTCTCTCTGTGTTTCTCTCTCTCTCTGTGTCTGTGTGTTTTGATGCTGAAGGCCTCGTATTTTCAGCTCTGAGCTGAATCCACAATCTCTGGAGGGAAGATCGTTTTATTGAAGGCATGAGGCTGATTCCCTCTCTGTCTAGTTTGGTTTTGTAAAGTTTACGTGTTTAAACATCTGTTCCCCTTGTTGGGAATCTCACTGACAAAAGCAAACACTGATCCCACACTAAACACCCCCCAACACAGGCCTGAGCAGAGAGTGTGAAATGGAACCGGTCTGAGTGTGGATAGTTTTTTTCAAAAAAAGGAGAGAAACACTCCTTCATTTTCAAATCTTTACCCTGCTTCTGTAGCGTCTCGGACTCCCCTGACACTCACTATCCATCTGAGTGAATCTCAGTGTCTAACTCTCACTCTCTGCATTGCTCCCTCTCCCTATCTCTCTGTTACTCTGCATCCCTCCATCTCTCTCTCTCCCTCTCTCTCTCTATCCCTCTCCCACCGTGTGGTTCATCATTAAGGGGTCGTATCACGGGGAATACAAACACTCTTTCTGTTTCTGTCTTGGCAGAATTAGCGACATTAGTGGATCTTTCCAGGCTGGATTCACACAATACAGACAGAACGCTGCTGAGCTCAGCTCAGGTGGGACCGTAATGTTACAATAAGATCCAATCTGTAATCATGCGACTGTCTAAACATCATCCGATTAATTTGATTTAATTTATTATTGTTACATGGAATAGAATCATAGAATCCCTACAATGCAGGAGGAGACCATTGATACCCCCCACCCCAACCCCCTGTCAATCTGGCACTGAACTTGTGTCTTAACTGAGAGAGAAGCAGAGAGACAGAGAAAGAATCAGAGGGTGAGAGACATCTCTTGCTCTGTCTTTCCCTCTCTCCCCGTCTCCCTCGCTCTCCTCCTCGTTCTCTCCCTCTCTCCTGCCGCTCTCCCTCCCCGTCTCCACCAGTCTCACAGTTGTCGTGTGCTAAGTGTTTCCCCACTGCTGGGAATTTGCAAAGGGGGAGAGACCCTGTGTAATACAATGAAGATAAATCTGCCCCCTTCACTCCTCACTCCCATTTCCTCAATCATTTGGATATGTGGAATGGTCACATCCAAGGGGGCCTTCACGACACACGACAGCGCAGAGTCGCTGAGCAGAGACTGATAGACAAGTTCCACACACATGAGGACGGTCTCAACAGGGATCTTGGCTTCATGTCACACTATCTGTAACCCCCGTGATTTGCCTGGGTTTATAAAACCTCACTAACTGTGCCGGTTAGAGACAATTCACACTCTTTAGTTTACCCCAGTTCAACGCTGGCATCTCTGTGAAAATATCACAGCAAGGTGATTATAATCATCTCCCCACTTGATTATGGGCAGTTCACCATCACCACCTCCCCACTTCACTGTCCCGCCCCCCCCCACACACAGACACACACACACAGACACACACACAGACACACACAGACACACACACAGACACACACAGACACACAGACACACACACAGACACACAGGCTGTAAACTGATGTTTAAAATGGAGCAGCAGACAGAAAATCGAGAGCTGGTTTTAAACTCTGAGAGAGAAACATTATAACTGGTGACAGGCTGTTATTGTACAGAAATGTGGAGGCTGTGGGCTCAGAGTTTCCACACCACCAGTTTAAAGTCCAAACAGGTTTATTTGGAGCAAAAGCCGTGAATTTTGGGGAACAGCCCGTCCCTTCGTCAGGGAACTGGGAATTCAGATCGTAAAACTAACACAAAGACACAAACTCAATTTACAGAATAATGATTGGAATGGGAGTCTTTACAGCGACCCATCACCAACACTAACCCCTCACCCCTCACCCACCCTGACTCCTCAACTCACCCTGACCCCTCACCCACCCTGACTCCTAAACTCACCAACCCCAACCCCTCACCCCTCACCATCCTCGACCCCTCACCATCCTCGACCCCTCATCCCTCACTAACCCTAACTCCTCATCCCTCATCATCCTCGACCCCTCACCCCTCACCAACACTAACTCCTCATCCCTCACCCACCCTGACTCCTCAACTCACCACCCTCGACCCCTCACCATCCCCGACCCCTCATCCCTCACCAACTCTGACCCCTCCCCATCCCTGACCCCTCACCATCCTCACCCCTCACTATCACAGACACCTCACCCCTCCTCATCTCTGACCCCTCACCATTCCTGACCCCTCACCTCTCACCATTCCTGACCCCTCACCTCTCATCATCCCTGACCCCTCACCATCCCTGACCCCTAACCCCTCACCTCTCACCATTCCTGACCCCTCACCCCTCCCCATCCCTGACCCCTCCCCATCTCTGACCCCTAACCCCTCACCATCCCTCACCCCAAGGTGTGTACGTTAGGTGATTGGCTGTGCTAAATTGTCCCTTATTCTGCAAAGATGTGTTGGTTAGGTGGATTTGCCACGCTCGGTTGCTCCTTCGCGTCCCATGATTTGTAGATTTGGTGGATTGGCCAAGACAAATTGCCCCTCAGTGTCCAAAGATGTGAAGGTTAAGTGATTTGGCCTTGCTAATTTACTCCTTAGTCTCCAAAGATATGTCACTAGGTGGATTTGCCATGCTAAGTTGCTCCTTTTTGAACCTAGATTTGTAGGTGGCCATCCATTGCCTCCAGCACTGACACTAACCAGCAGATTGTGCCGACTATTAAAAAGAAGCAATACAGCAATTCATCAAATCTCCTCAGAGAGCACCCGGCAAAACCCACAAGCACTTCCATCTGGGAGAACAGGGCTAACAGAGACATGGGAATCCCATCAGCTGCATGATCCATCTCAAACTCATCCATCTCAAACCACTCTCCATCCTAGTTTCCAGTCCTTGGGTTCATGGTGGGTGGGGCAAGGGGGTGAATTTGCCTGGGTTGGCCGGGTTGGAGGTGCCTCTCTCTCTCTGTGTTAATGTAAACCTTACTTGTGACAGTGAGAAATAAACTTTAAACTCTCCCTCTGTCTCTTTCTCTGTGTCTCAGTAACTTCATTCAGTGTTAACGTAGGCCTTACTTGTTACACGAATAAATGAAGTTTAAAAACTTTAAATCCCCTCTTTCTGTCTCCTCTCTATCTGTCTGTGGTCCAGGTTTGAATTAAAATTAAAAAGCCACGTGGAAAAGCTGCAGGATTTTGAATTCAGTCTCTCTCTCTCTCTCTGTCTCTCGCTCTCCCCCCACCCCCCGCCACTACCTTTGTCTCGGTCTCTCTCTCTCTCTCTCTCTCTCTCAATAATTTCATTGCAGTGTTAATGTAAGCCTACTAGTTACACTAGTAAATTTACATTAAAACTTTATCCTTTAAATAATCTCTTTGTCACTGCCTTTCTTTATCTCTCTGTCTCAGTAACTTCATTGCAGTGTTAATGTAAGCCCGACTTGTTACAGTAATAAATATACATTAAAACTTTATATTTTAAATAATCTCTCCCTCTTTGCCTCTCTTTCTCTCTCCCTCTCTGTGTCTCTGTCCCTCTTTCTCTGTCTCCCTCTCTCTCTCTCTCCCTGTGTCTGTTCCTCAGATTTGAATTGAAATTTTAAAAATCCACATGCTGCAGAATTTTGAATTCAGTCTCTCTCTCTCTCTCTCCATCCATTCCCTTGTGGTATCTCTATCTCTCTCTCTCTCTCCCTATGCCTTTCCCTCTCTCTCTCAGTAACTTCATTGCAGCGTTAATGTCAGCCTCACCTCTGAACTAAATAATCTTTAAAAACGGACTCTCTGTCTCTCCTCTTCTCTCTTTCTTTGTCTCTGTCCCTCTCTCTCTCTGCCTTTGCCTCTCTCTCTTTCTTTGTCTCTCTGCCTTTCCCTCTCTGTCAGTAACTTCACTGCAGCGTTAATGTCAGCCTCACCTCTGAACTAAATAATCTTTAAAAACGGACTCTCTGTCTCTCCTCTTCTCTCTTTCTTTGTCTCTGTCCCTCTCTCTCGGCCTTTGCCCCTCTCTCTGTCAGTAACTTCATTGCAGCGTTAATGTCAGCCTCACCTCTGACACTGAATAAACTTTAAAAATGGACTGTCTCTTTCTCTCTCAATTCAGCCCCGAGATCAGTGTTAGATTGAGAGAGAGGGGTCAGTGTTGGGGAAGGTGCGGACAGTTTGATGGGAAGTTTGGAGTCAATGACAGGGAGGGTTTTGTAAAGATGTTGAGGGTGATGGAAAGCTCAGTGTGGAACAGGCTGGGGGAAGGGGGGGTGGGGGGCTCCCACTTCACACCTCGCTGCGGCTGTTTGGGCAATGACAGTTCCCTTTGCATTTACCCCCCACCCCCTCCTCCCCCCCCAGGCCTCGGTGATGTGGTTTGTCTGGGGGTGGGGGGGTGGGGGGAGGGGGTAAACCTGCAGACGGTGACCGGTTAGCAAGTAACTTCCACCGGTTTGAACAGTCAGATTAGGGTCAATGATGGGATTCGGCTCGGGGTTAAATTAACCCGGTGGCTGGGCTGGAGGTGTCTCCCCCGGGCGTGAGGTTTCAGATGAGGGACGGTGACGGACACTAAGGGACAATTTCACACGGCCAATCCACCGAAGCTGCACATCCTTGGGAATTATTGAACCCTCTGCTCAGCCTGATAGAGAGAGAGAGACAGAGAGAGCTGGGAGTGTTTGATGGGAACAGTGTAGTGGGAGCTTTAGCCTTCAGGCCTAGTCAAGCCAGGATTGTGTCCCCCAGGGCCTTGTGTTCAGAATTCAGGCCTAGTCAAGCCAGGATTGTGTCCCCCAGGGCCTTGTGTTCAGAATTCAGGCCTAGTCAAGCCAGGATTGTGTCCCCCAGGGCCTTGTGTTCAGAATTCAGGCCTAGTTAAGCCAGGATTGTGTCCCCCAGGGCCTTGTGTTCAGGATTCAGGCCTAGTTAGCCAGGATTGTGTCCCCCAGGGCCTTGTGTTCAGAATTCAGGCCTAGTTACGCCAGGATTGTGTCCCCCAGGGCCTTGTGTTCAGAATTCAGGCCTAGTCAAGCCGGATTGTGTCCCCCAGGGCCTTGTGTTCAGGATTCAGGCCTAGTTAAGCCAGGATTGTGTCCCCCAGGGCCTTGTGTTCAGGATTCAGGCCTAGTCAAGCCAGGATTGTGTCCCCCAGGGCCTTGTGTTCAGAATTCAGGCCTAGTTAAGCCAGGATTGTGTCCCCCAGGGCCTTGTGTTCAGAATTCAGGCCTAGTCAAGCCAGGATTGTGTCCCCCAGGGCCTTGTGTTCAGGATTCAGGCCTAGTCAAGCCAGGATTGTGTCCCCCAGGGCCTTGTGTTCAGGATTCAGGCCTAGTTAAGCCAGGATTGTGTCCCCCAGGGCCTTGTGTTCAGGATTCAGGCCTGCTACAGTTAGGATTGTATTTCTGGGCCCTAACATTCAGGCTTCAGGCCTGTTGAAAACAAGATTGTGTCCCCTGGCACCTACAATTCAGGATGGGGACTTCCCGCAGGCTGTATTGTGTCCCCAGGGCCTAATATTCAGGCTTTGTGGCCTGGTAGAGCCAGGATTGGATCCTTTAGACCAATACATGTGATTTGACACTCACTGAACCTGGCCAGACCTGTACAGTACGAGAGTTTTTTTTCAGTGTAGAGTAATGCATGTGGCAATAACAAATCAAATCAAAATGTTAAAAATCCCCCAGCACAATGTCTTAACGTTTGAATTTATTTTACTATATTTCTGTGGAATCGAGTTATATTATCCCAGCTTTTTCCTGTCTGTCTGTGTCGTTAACACAATCGATGATCCCGTCATCCTGGAACACCTTCTATCACCGTTCCACAGAGCAGGATCGATCCCCCAGGATCACATTCATCTTTTTCATTCATTATCCTAAATGTCCCACCAATGATTTGTTTTAATCCCGTCCTGCACAGCTTTGTTTAGGGTTCCCCGGCATCTCCTTTCTGACAATTCAATTTCATTTGTTTTACACTCACTGTCGCGGACGGGTGAAAAGTGAACTTTGTTCTCCTCGATGCGATCAGAAGCTCTGGGTTCGAGTCACACCCCAGGGCTTGACCAACAATGAAGCTGCCAACACGATGCCACCAAATAGGTCGAGTGTCCACCTGGGAAATCTTTCCAACGGGCCCGTGTACAGAGGTAAGATTGGGAGAATCTCCTGGACAGACAGGTTTGATGTGGAGTGATGTTCCTCAATCGATATTTCTCAGGAAGCAGATTACTGATCGCTTCTAAAAATAACTAGCTGGACATAGGTGTAAGTCTGCCTATCACCGTTCATCAGCACGGAAGGGAAGAGAAAGGGATTGGGGTATCACACAGCATTTCATCATTGCCAGGACAATGGTCATTTCTTAACAAACTCTGACCTTGGGGAGGTGCGAAGGGGGGCGGTTTAACCCTCACACATCTCCATAATAAATTGGAGGTTTTACAATGATGGATAACATTGGAAATGACACAAGCTAATATTTGTTCCTATGTGTCATTTATTAAAGAGCCAGATCTCCAGTTCCAGGGGATCTGTCTGCCTGGATAACTTTCTGTCTGGAAACAGCAACTCCAACATGTTTGAAATGAATGATGAGGGAAGGGATGGGACTGAGAAACTCAGACCGTTTCACAGGCGGGTGTCACACACTGTTAACATCAAGCAGCATTTAAGGAGTTCACAGAGAGTGTTCACCCACCTTCTGTCAGAGCTGCAATTTGGTGGAGATTTTTCTGGTTTGTGTTACATCAGCTCAATGAGCTGTGGTTTGTAAAAGGAGGAAATAGTGTTGGGGGATTTTATTCACGCAGCCAATGCTTCAGTTCGATCTGAGTTCCAGCTGTAAAAACGGGTGAAGCTTGGGAACGGTCCACCCGTCAAGACCCGGCTTTTAAAAGAATAAAGCCACAGCGGTCATGGTCGAGGGGGCCAGCACACTCCAGTCCTGGAAAAGAGTTTGAGCTAAACCTGCAATCCATCTCCACATGGCATTGGGATGGTATTAGCACATGGATGGCCAAAGGGAAAGGAATATTCAATTCACACTGTCCCCTGGACCTTCGACAGAGCAGAAAGAACACACCTTCATCTTGATAAAGAAGGATTGGTGGGAATATTGGGAGCAAACTAAAATCCATTTATTGGTGGATCTTTGTAATTCTCATCGATCACCAGCCAATATTGTAACTATTCAGAGAGGACAGAACGGTGCCCCCGATAACATCGGTCCCTTGTTCAGCCGAGAGATTTATTATTGGCCCACTCCAACCATCGGCTGGAACACCAGCCGGGAGGTCACGTAGCAAACGCAGAGGCCACGAGTAGCCTCCTTTAGCAGACACACCAGCGATGGGAGCACAAGTAGAAGAGACGGTAATGACCACGAATGTTCTGGATATCCGACCTGTGCCCGCAGACGACACAGAACTTTGGATGTGAAAGACCCGGGTCCTCTCCAAAGTGAACCAACTAGTGCTGATGGGGAGGAATGGAAAGACCAGTACAGTCCCAATTCCATCCTTATTGGAGCAGAAGAGAGCAGCTCACTGTAAAAGGTACAATACTGCTCTGGGTGACACATTGTTCTGTGTCAGGGTCACTGCTCCATACTGGCTGAACTAAATCACAGCAGTGTCCAGAATGAAGATGCTGGTTAGGAGTTACGTGTCTGTGTGTGTTTGTCTCTGTGTGTGTGTGTGTGTCTGTGTATGCACGTGCGTGTGTGTCTCTGTGTGTGTCTCTGTGTGTCTGTGTGTGCTCATTTAATAAGTCATTCTAATTGAACATTTTGTGGGGTGTTTTATTTGCAATTTGCTGTGTTTGAATTGAGATTATCTGTGAGAGTTACTATGGACATTTAAAGCAATGTGTTCTATGGTCATTTTAGATCATATTTGCTGTGTTTATTTTAGATGAAAATGTAATTTTTATTTGTCCTATTGATGTTGTAAGTTGTGATCATTAATCATATTTTCTGTGTCCATGTTAATGGATATTTTCATGGATTTCTGCATGTTTTTACTTTGTTTTAAATAATATATTAGATCTAATAATATATTCAATCTCAGTGTCACTGATATTTGCAAAGTC
The DNA here is from genome assembly GCA_024679065.1 of Sphyrna mokarran. Classification (NCBI taxonomy): domain Eukaryota; kingdom Metazoa; phylum Chordata; class Chondrichthyes; order Carcharhiniformes; family Carcharhinidae; genus Sphyrna; species Sphyrna mokarran. Next base: position 15,176 of record JAGIQG010000526.1, read on the forward strand.
CAGTTGGAGAGATAATTTCTGACTTAACTTGTTTTTCATGGTGATTTGAAACAATAACTGCTGTGACAATGTTAACGATATGTCCAGTGTCCAGTTTTAATGTTATTCCTTGTAACTGTTTAAAAATATGTTTGTTGGGTCTGCTCAGCTGTTGTTTTGACATTTTCTGGATATTTTGGTGGGTTTTTGCCTGTTTTCTTTTTTGCTGTTTTGAATAATTGTGTACACCTCGATCAGGTCACCCCTCACTCTTCCCTGCTCCAACAGAAATAACCCGAGTCTATCCAACCTCTCTTCCTATCTGGAACGCTCCATCCCAGGCAGCATCCTGGTGAATCTCCTCTGTCCCCCCTCCAGTACAATCACATCCTCCCGATAATGTGGCGACCAGAACTGCACACAGTATTCTAGCTGTGGCCTCACCAAAGGAGTAAAACACAAATAGGAATGAATGTGTGGGAGTGTGTCAGTGTGGTTGTGTTTCTGTGTATGTGGGAGGGAGAGTTTCTAAATGTGTATATGTTTTTCTGTGAGTGTGTGTGTGTCTGTCTGTGTATTTCAATGTGTGTCTCTCTGTGTCGGTGAGCACGTGCATGTGTGTGTGTGTGTGTCTCTCTCTCTCTCTCTTAGGGTGCACAAGTGTCTCTCTCTGTGTCTGTGTGTGTGTCTCTCTCTGTGTATCTCAGTGTGTGTGTCTCTAACTCTGTGTGTGTGTGTGTGTGTTGAATGGACTTGTGTGTGTGACTCTCAGTGTGTCTCTGTGTGAGTCTCTGTGCATGTGTGTCTCTGTCCATGTGTGTGTGTGTGTTTGCCCTGATCTGTTGTGTAGGTCTCCCTCGATGAGTCAAATGTCCTAAAACTGCACATATTTGAGATTTAAATACATTGACACACACACACAAACACTCAGAAAGACACACACAGTTTTGACATATTTACTGACCATTTAATGTGACTGAATGCTTCACATCGCAGTTTGCCATCGATACAGAGAATGAGACAGCATTGTAAGCAGCGTAGCTGGAAACATCAAATTGCAAAGAGTTTTTCATATTTTGTAAATGGACAAAACTGGTGGGGATGTTTCAGTGCAGGGAAATGTAAACTGACACAACTTAGATTTAAGAGGGACAGAACGATGTACTTTAATAAATGATGAAAAGACAGAAACAGTGGAAGCTCCAAATGGCCCGATATTTCACAGCTGGATTCACACAATCCACACAACAATGTCTCTGATATTGTGGGATTGTTGTAAATGTGGTCAATCTCGGTCCGGAGGCTGCCTTCATGATACAGAGTTAATCTGATCACTCTCATCGAAAAAGCATCAACATTTCTGTACAATGTGAGGGAATCAGAAACTCAATGAGTTCAGGTTCAATGTTTAAAATAACCGGTCACTTTTCTGGGGCTGCTTTGGGGAATGTCAGTGGAATGTCGTTTCCAGTCAAGTGTGAAGAATTGTATTGGGGAGTCATTGGAAGCAATTTCCATTGTGAGCTTCCTGCATTCTGGAAATGTGTGGGATCTATTCGGAGATCGGAAATGGATGGATGAATAAAGTTTGATGTTAATGAGATGAGACTGTCTGCCTTACAGATTCCCAAGTTCCATGTGCTGAGAAAAAGGAATGATTAAACAATATCTACAATTCAAATTCTTCAGACAAGTGAAAAAGCAAGAGAACAACTGAATCCACAAACACTGCCACAGACAGGATTCGAAGCTTCAACTTCATGTTTTAATGTGAAGGGCTGATTGAAATAAACCCGAGGACACACTGGGATGCTGAACTATTTGATTCCTGTTTTTTCCCCAAACTTCAAAATAAAACTCTGTGCTGAAACATTCCTTGGACAGAGCAGAGGGGATTTTACTCTGGATTTAGCCCATGACAGTATTTGTGTTGGGGACATTTGATGAACGGTGCAGATTAAACATTATTCTTAACCACTGGAATTGAAGTTGGGGGCTGATTGAATCAAACATTGAAAATAATGAGGGAAAGGGAGAGGCTGTTAAAGAACAAGTTTTTCTGCTGGTTGGGCAATTCCAGGATTTGGGAATATTTGGGTGTTAGCCTCAGTGTAGAATTTGAGAATTGTAGGAATGAAAACATTGCCAGATGTGGTGTGGAGTTAGTTTGAAACAATATTCTGCAAATGGCTATTGATGCTCAGTCACTTGTAATTATTTGAAATCTGGGGTTTGATAGATTTCCCTTAGACCGAAGGGGTAAAGAGACAGAGAGTTCGATCACACATCAGCCAGGATCTTATTGAATATTGGAACAGGCTTTCAGGAAGATTGTTCCAGATTCCAAACCCCCTCTTGGTGAAGTGGTTTCCCACATTTCACTTCTGATCCATTTCCCCATCATTTCCAATCTGGGCCCTCTAGTTCATCACCAGCTCTTGAGAGGGAAGAGCTTCTCACTCTTTAACCTGTCCAAAATCCTCAGGATCTTCAATCTCTCTCTCAAGTCTCACCTCGGCCTTCTTTTCTCCAAGGAAAACAGTCCCAAGCTTTCTGATTTACCCTCGTAGCTACGGATCTTAATCCCTGGAATCATTCTTGTCAACCTGCTCTGTACTCTTCCCAATATCTTCACATCCCCTCAGAACTGATCACAGGCTCCAGATGAGGCCTAATGAGTGTCTACCCTGATAAGTGCGAGGTGATTCATTTTGGAAGGAAAAACTTGAATGTGGATTACAGGGTCAACGGCAGGGTTCTGTGGAATGGGGAGGAACAGAAAGATTTTGGGGTTCATGTCCACAGATCTCTGAAGGTTGCCACTCAAGTAGATAGAGCTGCGAAGAAGCTCATAGTGGGTTAGCACGATAATGTTATTAACAGGGGGTTTTAATTTTTAGAACCGTGGGATTATACTGCAACTGTACAACACCCTCTGAGGGCGACTGTCACTCTGAGCCACTGTCAGCGACCACATTTGGAATATAGTGTTCAGTTCTGGTCACCTCACTAAGAAGGATGTGGAAGGATTGGAGAGAGTGCAGAGGAGATTTCCCAGGATGCGGCCTGGTTTGGAGGGTAGGGTCTTATGAGGAAAGGTTGAGGGAGCTGGGGCTTTTCTCTTTGGAGCAGAGGAGGATGAGAGGCGATTTAATAGAGATTTATAAGATGATGGGGGGATAGAGTGGATGTTCAGAGACTATTTCCTCGGATGTAGCTGTTACTAGGGGACATAACTATAAGGTTCATGGTGGGAGATATCGGAGGGATGTGCGAGGTAGACTCTTCACTCAAGAGAGTGGTTGGGATGTGGAATGCACTGCCTGCTGTGATAGTGGAGTCGGACACTTTAGGAACTTTCAAGCGGTTAGTGGATAGGCTGATGGAGCACACCGGAATGATAGGGAGTGGGATAGCTCGATCTTGGGTTCGGACAAAGCTCGGCACAACATTGAGGGCCGAAGGGCCTGTACTGTGCTGTACTGTTCTAGGTTCGATTTTACGAGCTCAATATGAGCTCCTTCCTCTTGTACTCAATTCCTCCATTAATAAAAACTGGGATACCACATCCTGCTCTCTCAAAAGTGCCCTCTCAACTTCCTTAATGGATGTAGATATTCCAGTCATAGAATTCCCTACAGTGCAGAAGGAGGCCATTCAGCCTATCCAGCCTGTACTTACCACAATCCCACCCAGGCCCTACCACTGCAATATCACATATTGACCCTGCTTATTCCCCTGACACTAAGGGGCAATTTGAATGGCCAATCAACCCCGAACCCGCACTTCTTTGGACTGTGGGAAAAAACCAGAATTTCTTTAATCTGTCTTTAAAGAATTATTGACCAATCTTTAAACATCCACATGAACTCTCACAGAACAAGGCCAACATGGGGGAATCTAGTATCAGCTTTCAAAATGTATTCATTAGTGTCACAAGTAGAGTTACATTAACACTGCGATGAAGTTACGGTGAAAAGCCTGTAGTCACCAAGCTCTGGCACCTGTTTGGGTTACACTGAGGGTGAATTTAGCACGGCTCATACACCCTAACCAGCACGTCTTTCGCACCGTGGGAGGAAACCAGAGCACCCGGAGGAAACCCACGCCGACACGGGGAGAATGTGCAAGCTTCACACAGACAGTGAGCCCAGCACTGTCTCAGATTAAGGTGGGGTTAGGGATATTTAAGAGTGAAATGAGGAGGAAATTCCTTCCCTCAGAGTCTCACGGTGAAGAAGAGGCCCTTTGGCCCATCGAGCCTGTACCACCAGTAACTCCCACTAAAGTTGTGCTGACCCAATTTTCCATCTCTTGCACCATATCTTTGAACGTTGAGATGTTTTGATGCTCATCCAAATGTTTTTGAAAGTTTTTCGGCCTCCCCTCCCTTTCCCAGACAGTGCGTTCCTGATCCTCACCACCCTTGGAGTGAATGTTTTTCACAACTCCCCTCTGTCTCACCCGCTCTTTGTCCGACTAAAATCCTGTCCCCTCGTGACTGACCCCTCAACCGAGCGGAACAACTGCCTCCTCTTCACTCTGTCTGTCCATCCCCCCATCATAACCTTCTCCACCTCGATCCTGTCACCCCTCGGCCTTCTCTGAAAACTATCGAAGCCTATCCGGTCTGTCCTTATCGCTCAGAGCCTCCAGCCCAGGGAACGTCCTGTTGAAGCTCCCCCTCCAGTGCATTCCCATCCTTCCCGATAGTGAGGTGAACAGAGCTGCACCCAGTGCTCCAGCTGTGGCCTCACGAACACTCTGTCCAACTCCAACCTGACCTCTTTGCTCTTATTCTCTGACTGATAAAAGCAACTCTTTTATCTGCCTTCTTTAGCCCCTGATTCCCCTGCTCTGCTCCCTTCAGGGATCTGGGAATCATTACCCCAGATCCGTATGTTCCTCGGAGCTTCCCAGTGTCCTACCACTCATTAAATCCTCCCCCACCTTGTTCCTTCTTCCAAACTGTATCAGCTCACACTTATCAGGGTTAAATACCCTCTGCCCCTGCTCTGCCTATCTACCCAACCCAGTTATATCTTCCTGTAACCTCCCACCTTCTTCCCTATTAACCATCCGCCCAATCCTGGGATCATCTGGACACCTTGCTTCTCATTGCCCCCACGTTCCCATCTGGAACATTTCTATAGAACAATAACAAACAGCCCAGCACTGAGCCGTGTGGGACCCCACCACTGGACACAGGCCTCCAGTCTCTCAAACAGCTTTCTACCCCCCACCCTCTGTGTCCAAATACTCAACCCGTTTCCAATCCGTCTTGCCAACTCTCCCTCAATCCCGTGTGCTTCCTTGAGGGTAAATCTTTGGAATTCTGTATCCCAGAAAGCTGTGGAAACTCCATCTTCATTCACAGACTGAGATACCAGAGGAAATAACTTCCCAGTGTTCAGATTACTGATACAAGGCCCAGATTGTAATAACTGAGAGAGGTTTAGGACAGAGATTACTGATATAAGGACCAGATTGTAATAACTGAGAGAGGATTAGGGCAGAGATTACTGATACAAGGCCCAGGTTGTAATAACTGAGAGAGGTTTAGGACAGAGATTACTGATACAAGGCCCAGATTGTAATAACTGAGAGAGGTTTAGGGCAGAGATTACTGATACAAGGCCCAGATTGTAATAACTGAGAGAGGTTTAGGGCAGAGATTACTGATACAAGGCCCAGATTGTAATAACTGAGAGAGGTTTAGGGCAGAGATTACTGATACAAGGCCCAGATTGTAATAACTGAGAGAGGTTTAGGGCAGAGATTACTGATACAAGGCCCAGATTGTAATAACTGAGAGAGGTTTAGGGCAGACATTACTGATACAAGGCCTAGATTGTAATAAGTGGAAGATATTTAGGGCAGAAATTGATGATACAGGGCCCAGATTGTAATAACTGGGATAGGTTTAGGGCAGAGATTACTGATACAAGGCCCAGATTGTAATAACTGAGAGAGGTTCTGGGAAGAGATTACTGATACAAGGCCCATATTGTAATCACTGACAGGTTTAGAGCAGAGATTACTGATACAAGGCCCAGATTGGAATAACAGGGAGTGTATTAATTGTAGTTAATATTTTTCTTGTAGTTTAAACTTCATGTCTATATAAATAACTTTTCTTGTTCCTTAGTCACAATTGTTCATTCCCCGTGATGTTGAGCTGTGTTTTTTACTCTTTCTGCTCTCTGTTACAGTTGTACAGATCCTGGGCAGCTCAGATCGAATGGATTCTGATCCCAGTGTGAAGCTCAAAGATCATATTCACAGTGTTAATTTTAAAATCAATTCTCCTATAAAATATTCTCTGGATTTTTAATAAACATTGAATGCAAAATTAATAAATTCTGACTTTGTCTAACTCCATCTCTCTTTCTCTATATCTCTGTTAGTATGATTTTGTGTGTGTCTCTCTATATATATCTCTACATATCTGTGTGGCTCTGTCTCTGTATTTCTCTGTATCTGTGTCTCTTTGTCTGTATCTGTGTATCTCTCTGTGTCTCTGTATTTCTCTGTATCTGTGTCTCTTTGTCTGTATCTGTGTATCTCTCTGTGTCTCTGTATTTCTCTGTATCTGTGTCTCTTTGTCTGTATCTGTTTATCTCTCTGTGTCTCTGTATTTCTCTGTATCTGTGTCTCTTTGTCTGTATCTGTGCGTCTCTCTGTGTCTCTGTATTTCTCTGTATCTGTGTCTCTTTGTCTGTATCTGTGTATCTCTCTGAGTCTCTGTATTTCTCTGTATCTATGACTCTATCTCTGTGTATCTGCGTCTCTCGGTCTCAATCTCTCTGCCTCTCTGTGTCCTTGTATTTCTCTGTGTCCATATCTCTCTTGATCTCTATCTCTCTGTCTGTCTCTTTTCTCTCTGTGTCTGTGTGTCTCTGTCTGTCTGTGTCTCCGTGTTTCTCTGTGTCTCAGTCTCTCTGTGTCTCTGTGTCTCAGTCTCTCTGTGTCTCTGTGTCTCTGCCTCTCTGTGTTTCTCTCTGTGTATCTCTGTGTCTCTGTGTCACTGTATATATTTCTCTCTGTGTCTCTCTGTCTCTCTGTGTCTCTCTGTCTCTCTGTGTCTCTCTGTGTCTCTGTGTCTCTGTGTTTTTCTCTCTGTGTCTCTCTGTCTCTCTGTGTCTGTGTCTCTCTGTGTCTCTGTGTCTGTTTTTCTCTCTGTGTCTCTGTCTCTCTGTGTTTTTCTCTCTGTGTCTCTGTGTTTCTCTGTGTCTCTGTCTCTCTGTGTTTTTCTCTCTGTGTTCTGTGTTTCTCTGTGTCTCTGTCTCTCTGTGTTTTTTCTCTCTCTGTGTCTCTGTCTCTCTGTGTTTTTCTCTCTGTGTTTTTCTCTCTGTGTCTCTGTGTTTCTCTGTGTCTCTGTCTCTCTTGTGTTTTCTCCTGTGTCTCTGTGTTTCTCTGTGTCTCTGTCTCTCTGTGTTTTTCTCCGTGTGTCTCTGTGTTTCTCTGTGTCTCTGTCTCTCTGTGTTTTTCTCTCTGTGCCTGTGTTTCTCTGTGTCTCTGTGTTTTTCTCTCTGTGTCTGTGTTTCTCTGTGTCTCTGTGTTTTTCTCTCTGTGTCTCTGTCTCTCTGTGTTTTTCTCTCTCTGTCTCTCTGTGTTTCTCTGTGTCTCTGTCTCTCTGTTTTTCTCTCTGTCTTTGTGTTTCTCTGTCTCTCTGTTTTTTTCCATATCTCTCTTGATCTCTATCTCTCTCTGTGTCTCTTTTCTCTGTGGATCTGTGAGTCTCTGTCTCTCTGTGTCTCTGTCTCTCTGTGTTTTTCTGTGTCTCTGTGTTTCTGTGTTTCTCTGTCTCTCTGTGTTTTTCTCTCTGTGTCTCTGTGTGTCTCTGTGTCTCTGTCTCTGTGTGTTTCTCTCTGTGTGTCTGTGTTTCTCTGTGTCTCTGTCTCTCTGTGTTTTTCTCTCTTTGTGTCTGTGTTTCTCTGTGTCTCTGTCTCTCTGTGTGTTTCTCTCTGTGTGTCTGTGTTTCTCTGTGTCTCTGTCTCTCTGTGTTTTTCTCTCCTGTGTGTCTGTGTTTCTCTGTGTCTCTGTCTCTCTGTGTTTTTCTCTCTGTGTTTCTCTGTGTCTCTGTCTCTCTGTGTTTTTCTCTCTGTGTCTCTGTGTTTCTCTGTGTCTCTGTCTCTCTGTGTTTTTCTCTCTCTGTGTCTCTGTGTTTCTCTGTGTCTGTCTCTCTGTGTTTTTCTCTCTGTGTGTCTGTGTTTCTCTGTGTCTCTGTCTCTCTGTGTGTTTCTCTCTGTCTGTGTCTCTGTGTCTCGTTTCTCTGTGTCTCTGTCTCTCTTGTTTCTCTCTGTTGTCTGTGTTTCTCTGTGTCTCTGTCTCTCTGTGTTTTTCTCTCTCTGTGTCTGTGTTTCTCTGTGTCTCTGTCTCTCTGTGTTTTTCTCTCTGTGTGTCTGTGTTTCTCTGTGTCTCTGTCTCTCTGTGTTTTTCTCCAAGTGTGTCTCTCTGTTTCTCTGTGTCTCTGCCTCTCTGTGATTTTCTCTCTGTGTCTCTGTGTCTCTCTGTGTGTCTCTGTCTCTCTGTGTTTTTCTCTCTGTGTGCCTGTGTGTCTCTGTGTTGCTCTGTGTCTCTGTCTCTCTGTGTGTTTCTCTCTGTGTGTGTCTCTGTGTCTCTGTGTTTCTCTGTGTCTCTGTCTCTCTGTGTTTTTCTCTCTGTGTCTCTGTGTTTCTCTGTGTCTCTGTCTCTCTGTGTTTTTCTCTCTGTGTCTCTGTGTTTTTCTGTCTCTGTGTGTCTCTGTGTCTCTCTCTGTCTCTGTCTCTCTGTGTTTTTCTCTCTCTCTCTGTGTCTGTGTGTTTTGATGCTGAAGGCCTGGTATTTTCAGCTCTGAGCTGAATCCACAATCTCTGGAGGGAAGATCGTTTCATTGAAGGCATGAGGCTGATTCCCTCTGTCTAGTTTGGTTTTGTAAAGTTTACGTGTTTAAACATCTGTTCCCCTTGTTGGGAATCTCACTGACAAAAGCAAACACTGATCCCACACTAAACACCCCCCAACACAGGCCTGAGCAGAGAGTGTGAAATGGAACCGGTCTGAGTGTGGATAGTTTTTTTCAAAAAAAGGAGAGAAACACTCCTTCATTTTCAAATCTTTACCCTGCTTCTGTAGCGTCTCGGAACTCCCCTGACACTCACTATCCATCTGAGTGAATCTCAGTGTCTAACTCTCACTCTCTGCATTGCTCCCTCTCCCTATCTCTCTGTTACTCTGCATCCCTCCATCTCTCTCTCTCCCTCTCTCTCTCTATCCCTCTCCCACCGTGTGGTTCATCATTAAGGGGTCGTATCACGGGGAATACAAACACTCTTTCTGTTTCTGTCTTGGCAGAATTAGCGACATTAGTGGATCTTTCCAGGCTGGATTCACACAATACAGACAGAACGCTGCTGAGCTCAGCTCAGGTGGGACCGTAATGTTACAATAAGATCCAATCTGTAATCATGCGACTGTCTAAACGTCATCCGATTAATTTGATTTAATTTATTATTGTTACATGGAATAGAATCATAGAATCCCTACAATGCAGGAGGAGACCATTCAGCCCATCGAGTCTACACCGACATACTCCTATCCCCATAACCCCATGGATTTGCTCCAGCGAGTCCCCCTGACACTAAGGGGCAATTTAGCAAGGCCAGTCCTCCTAACCTGTACACTGCAAACCCACGCAGACACGGGGAGAATGTGCAAACTCCACACAGACAGTAATTCCCCAGTCGACACACTCTGGGACCTATTTGGGTTACCGTGAGGGAGAATTTAGCGCAGCCAATGCTCTTAATCAACACATCTTCCGGACTGTGGGAGGAAACCGGAGCAGCCGGGGAAAACCCACGCAGAGACGGGGAGAACATACAGAGTCCGCACTGACAGTGACCCAAGCTGGGAATCAAACCCGGGTCCCTGACGCTGTGTAGCAGTAGTTAGTGCAAACCACTGTGTCACCGTGCCAGCATCTATACATACAGACACATAGATATATGGAGACACACACACACACACACACACACAGACACAGACACACACACAGACACACACACACACACACACACAGACACACACACACACACACACACACACACAGATAGAGAGAAACACACACTTGACTTGTCCAAGCTGCCCCTTTTATTAAAACTCCTAAGCTAATCCCATTTGCCCACATTTGACCCATATCCCTCTGTACCCATCTTTCCCATGGAACTGTGGAAATATTTTTTAGAAGACAAGATTGTCTCCCTCTCTACTATTACCCCCGGCAGCTTGTTCCAGACACTCCCCACCCTCTGGGTGAAAACACTGTCCCTCTGGACCCTTTTGTATCGCTCCCCTCTCACCTTCACCCCATAGCCTCTAGTTTTACACTCCCCGACCTTTGGGAAAAGATATTGACGTGTGTGTGTTTCTCTCTTTGTGTGTCTCTCTCACACACCCTCTCTCGTACGTGCACGCTCTCTCTCACACACACATACACACTCACATAAACACACTCTCACACACATACACTCTCTCATGCACACTCTCTCTCACCCACCCCCTTTCTCTCTTGCACACTCTCTCTCTCACAGTCCGTCCGTCGCACACACTCTCTCCGTCGCACACACTGCCTCGCACACACACTCTGCCTCGTACACACACTCAGACAACACTCACATATACAGTCTCTGTCACACACCCTCTCTCTCACACTCACTCTGACACACACATACACTCTCTCTCACACATTACCACTTACACACGCACTCTCGCACACTCTCTCACACACACACAAGACCCAGATTGTAATAACTGAGAGAGGTTTAGGGCAGAGATTACTGATACAAGGCCCAGATTGTAA
>JAGIQG010000527.1:0-2500 GCA_024679065.1 Sphyrna mokarran
CACACACACACACACACACACACACACAGTGACATTCACTCACACACACACACACACACACACACACTGTGACATTCACTCACACACACACACACACACACAGAGACACTAATTGATGTGACTCTGAGCCGGATCAGGAAGTTGCTGTGTTGCTGTTTGTGATAAATCTTTATCCACTCGCCGAGGGATCAGCTCCTTATCCACTTCTGAGCATCTCAAAATCTCTCCATCACACTAACTTACACGTTCCCTCTCTCCGTCACTCACATTTACACGTTCCCTCTCTCCATCACACTAACTTACACGTTCCCTCTCTCCGTCACTCACATTTACACGTTCCCTCTCTCCGTCGCTCACATTTACACATTCCCTCTCTCCGTCACTCACATCTACACACTCCCTCTCTCTGAAACATATTTACACACTCTCTCTCTCTCCGTCACACTAATTTACATACTCCATCTTACTCTGTTTCTATCTCACACTCTCTCTCACACATTCTCTCCATCACATGCACATTCCCTCTCTCTCATACATTCTCTCTATTACATACACACTACACATACCTATACACACACACACACACACACGTTGCTTCTCTCTCTCTCACACATGCTCTCTATCATACACACACACGCACATTTTCTCTCTCTCTCACTCACTCACTCACATTTCCTCTCTCTCATTTCCCACCTCTCTGTATCTCTCTTCCTGTCTCCTCCCGCGCTCTCTTTCTCTCTCTCCCTCTCTCTGTCTCCTTCCCATCATTCTCCTTTAGCTGACCTTTGTAGAGAACGTGTGTTGAAAATGGGCCACTTCTCTGTTCTTACACCCATGGTCTGTAATCGGGAATGGACCGACACTGTCACCTTCTCTCTCCCCTCCCTCCTTACCATCTGTCTCTATCCCTCTCTCCACTTCCATTCTCCCTCCCAATCTCTCCCTCTCCCTCCCTCCCAATCTCTCCCTCTCCCTCCCTCCCAATCCCTCCCTCCCCCAATCTCTCCCTCTCCCTCCCTCCCAATCCCTCCCTCCCAATCTCTCCCTCCCAATCTCTCCCTCCCAATCTCTCCCTCCCCTCCCCAATCTCTCCCTCCCAATCTCTCCCTCTCCCTCCCTCCCCCCAATCTCCCTCCCCAATCCCTCCCTCCCAATCTCTCCTCCTCCCATCCCCTCCCTCCAATCTCTCCCTCCCTCCCAAATCTCTCCCTCCCCCCCAATCCCTCCCTCCAATCTCTCCCTCCCTCCCAATCTCTCCCTCCCTCCCAATCTCTCCCTCCCAATCTCTCCCTCCCTCCCAATCTCTCACTTCCAATCTCTCTCTTTCAACCCTCACCCAATCCATCTCTCCTTCCTTCCCTCCTAATCTCTCCTGCTCACCTCCCTCCCAATCTGTCTCCATCTCTCCTGCGTTGCATCTTTTTCCATCCCTCCTTCCCCTCACTCTCTCCGTCTCTCTTTTCACTGTCTTTGATCTCTCTGTTTCTCTCTCTCTCTGCCACTCTCCCTCCCTCTCCTCCCATTCCTCTCTCCCTTTCTCTCCCACTCTGTCTCTTCTCCATCCCTCTCTCCAAACTTTCCAGCCTCCAATCCCTCTTCTTCACTTCTCCTCCATCCACTCTGCTGTGTTCCCCTTTCCCCTCTTCTCTCTTCCCTTCCCTCCAACTTTCTCCTCTCCGTTCCCATCTCCCCCTCTCTCCATCCCTCCATCTCACATCTCTCCATCTCCCCCTCTCTCCATCCCTCCATCTCACATCTCTCCATCTCCCCCCTCTCCATCCCTCCATCACATTCTCCATCTCCCCCTCTCTCCACCCTCCCCCATCTCACTCTTCCATCTCCCCTCTCCACCCTCCTCACATTCCCATCTCCCCTCTCTCCATCCCCCTCTCCATTCCCATCTCCCCCTCTCTCCATCCCTCCATCTCACATCTCTCCATCTCCCCCTCTCTCCATCCCTCCATCTCACATCTCTCCATCTCCCCCTCTCCATCCCCCATCTCACATTCCCATCTCCCCCTCTCTCCATCCCTCCATCTCACATCTCTCCATCTCCCCCTCTCTCCATCCCTCCATCTCACATCTCTCCATCTCCCCCTCTCTCTATCCTCTCCGTCTGCCACCACCCCATTTTCCTCCCTCTCCACTCTCTCCCCCCTCCATTCTTCCTCTGCCTTCTCCAATCCCTCCCTCACTCACTCTCACCACTCACTCCATCTCTCTCCATATCTCCCTCCACACTCTGCATTCCTCCCTCTCTCCCCCTCTCTCTCCATTCCCCCTCCACCATCCCCAATCCCTCCCTCCCTCTCTCCACCCTGCTCCCTCACCCTCTAGCCTCCCTCACTGCCGTTACCTCGGAGGCAGTTCCTCCCTCTCTCCCTCACCCTCTTCCCCCTCCCTCCTCCTCTCAGTGCTCCCTCCTCAGAGGCCATCTCTACCTGATTCTCTCCCCCTCCCTCCCTCACCATCACTCCCTCCCTCTCTCGCTGCTCCGTCC
>JAGIQG010000527.1:7500-25917 GCA_024679065.1 Sphyrna mokarran
CTCATACAGAACACACACACACAGACACTCGCGCACACACACACACATACACTCATACAGACCACACACACAGACACTCGCACACAACACACACACACATACACTTGTACAGACACACACAACACACATACACTCGTACAGACACACACACACAAGACACTCGCACACACACACATACACTCGTACAGACACTCGCACACAACAGACACTCGCACACACACTCGTACAGACACACACACACACAATACACTCGTACAGACCACACACACACACACAGACACTCGCACACACACACACACACATACACTCGTACAGACACACACACACACACACACAGAAACTCGTACAGACACACACACACACAGACACTCGCACACAACACACACACACATACACTCGTACAGACCAACACACACACACACACAGACACTCGCACACACACACATACACTCGTACAGACACACACACAGACACTCGCACACACACACACACGTACACTCATACAGACACACACACACAGACATATATACACTGACTCACACACTCTCACACACACACACACAGACACTCGTACAGACAGACACACACACACACACATACACACATTTCTGACTCAGGGTATAAACACATAGACATTTTTTGATTTGATTTGATTTATTATTGTCACTGGGACACAGTGAAAAGTATTGTTTCTTGCGCGCTATACAGACAAAGCATACCGTTCATAGAGAAGGAAAGGAGAGGGTGCAGAATGCAGTGTTACAGTCACAGCGAGGGGTGCAGAGAGAGATCAACTTAATGCGAGGTCGGGTCCATTCAAAAGTCTGACAGCAGCAGGGAAGAAGCTGTTCTTGAGTCGGTCGGTAACGGGACCTCAGACTTTTGTACCTTTTTCCCCGACGGAAGAAGGTGGGAGAGAGAATGTCCGGGGTGCGTTGGGGGTGGGGGGGTCCTTGATGATGCCGGCTGCTTTTCCCCCCCGAGGCAGCGGGAAGTGTAGACGGAGTCGATGGATGGGGTTTGCGTGATGGGATTGGGGGCTACATTCACCAGCCTTTTGTAGTTCCTTGTGGGTCTCGGGGCAGAGCAGGAGCCCAGACCGAGCTGTGATACAAACCCAGAAAGGACGCTTTCTACGGGGCATCTGTAAACGTCGGGGAGAGTCCGTAGCGGACATGTCAAATTTCCTTAGTCTCCTGAGAAAGTAGAGGCGTTGGTGGGGGCTTTCTTAACGATAGTGTGGGGGGGACCGGGACAGGTTGTTGGTGATCTGGACACTCACACACATCCAGATGTCTCACCCACGCTGACACACAGACACAGACACACTGACAGACACATATAAGAACATAAGCACTCGGAGCGGGAGTCGCCCATCCGGCCCCCTCGAGCCTGCCCCGCCGTTCGATAAGATCACGGCTGATCTGAAGTGGATCAGTTCCCACTTTCCCGCCTTCTCCCCCTTCATTCCCCTTGTCTATCAGAAATCTATCTACCCGTGACTTCAATATATTCAGCGAGGGAGCCTCCACCACTTCAACGGGCAGAGAATTCCAGAGATTCACCATCCTTTGAGTGAAGGAGTTCCTCCTCAACTCCGACCTAAACCACCCCCTTATTTCGACGCTGTTCCCTCTAGTCCCGCTATCCTTTCTAAGGGGGAAGAATCTCTCTCCCTCTCCCCTATCCATCCCCTTCGTTATCTTGTAAGACTCTGTCAGATTCCCCCCTCAGCCTTCTAAACTCCAATGAGTACAGACCCAGTCTATTCAATCTCTCCTCATCGGCTAACCCCCCTCATCCCCAGTATCAGCCTGGTGAACCTTCTCTGTACTCCCTCCAAGGCCGATATATCCTTCCGCAAATAAGGGGACCAAAACTGCACACAATACTTTACACAGATACACTGACACACACACAGAAACACTGACACACACACAGAAACACTGATACACACACACAGATACACTGACACACACACAGAAACACTGATACACACAGAGAAACACTGACACACACACACACACAGAAACACTGACACACACACAGAGAAACACTGAGACACACAAGAAACACTGACACACACCACACACACACACACAAATACACTGACACACACACAGATACACTGACACACACACAGAAACACTGACACACACACACACACACAGATACACTGACACACACACAGAAACACTGACACACACACACAGAAACACTGACACACACACAAGATACACTGACACACAGAAACACTGACACACACACACACACACACAGATACACTGACACACACACACAGAAACACTGATACACACACTGATACACTGACACACACAGAAACACTGACACACACAGAAACACACACAGACCACTGACACACACACACAAACACTGACACACACACAGAAACACTGACACACACAGATACACTGACATACACAGACACACTGATACACTGACACTACACAGAAAACACTGACACACACACAGAAACACTGACACACACAGACACACTGATACACACACACAGATACACTGACACACACACAGATACACTGACACACACACACACACACACAGACGCTGACACACACACACAGACACTGACACACACACAGATACAAACACACACACAGATACACACACACAGATACACACACACAGATACGCTGACACACACACAGAGACACTGACACACACACACAGATACACTGACACACACACAGAGACACTGACACACACACAGATACACTGACACACACAGAAACACTGATACACACACATAGATACGCTGACACACACAGAAACACTGATACACACAGATACACTGACACACACACACACACACTGATACACACACAGATACACTGACACACACAGACACACTAACACACAGAGACACACTGATACACACAGATACACTGACACACACACAGAAACACTGACACACACACACAGAAACACTGACACATACACACACACACAGATACACTGACACACACACACAGATACACTGACACACACAGAGACACTGATACACACACAGATACACAGACAGCAACACACACACACACACACACACACAGATACACTGACACACACACACAAACACTGACACACACACACAAACACTGACACACACAGATACACTGACACACACAGACACACTGATACACACAGATACACTGACACATACACAGAAACACTGACACACACACACAGAAACACTGACACATACACACACACACAGATACACTGACACACACACACAGATACACTGACACACACAGAGACACTGATACACACACAGATACACAGACACAACACCACAAACACTGACACACACGATACACTGACACAACACAGACACACTGATACACACAGATACCTGACACATACACAGAAACACTGAACACACACACAGAAACACTGACACACACAGACACACTGACACACACACACAGATACACTGGCACACACACACACACACAGACACTGACACACACACAGAGACACTGACACACACACAGATACAAACACACACACAGATATACACACACACAGATACACACACAGAAACACTGACACACACAGAGACACTGACACACACACACAGATACACCGACACACACACAGAGACACCATACACAGATACACTGACACACACACACACACACACAGATACACTGACACACACAGATACACTGACACACACAGATAAACTGATACACTCACAGATACACTGACACACACACAGATACACACACACACAGATACACTGATACACACACACACAGATACACAGACAGACACACAGATACATTGACACACACACAGATATACTGACACACACAGACACAGATACACTGACACACACACAGATACACTGACACACACACAGATACACTGACACATACACACACACACACACAGATACAGTGACACACACACAGATACACTGACACAGACACAGATACACTGACATACACAGACACTGACACACACACACACAGATACACTGACACACACACACAGATACACTGACATACACACACACAGATACACACAGAGACACACTGACACACACACAGAAACACTGACACACAGATACACTGACACACACAGACACTGACACACACACAGATACACTGACATACACAGATACAGATACACTGACACACACATACACAGATACACTGACATACACAGACACAGAAACACTGACACACACACAGATACACACACAGATACACTGACACACACACAGATGCACTGGCACACACACAAATTCACTGACACACACAGAGACACTGACACACACACAGATGCACTGACACACACAGATACACTGACACACACACAGATACACTGACACACAGATACACACACACAGATACACTGACACACACACAGATAAACTGACACACACACATACACTATACACACACAGATACACTGACACACACAGACAGATACACAGATACACACACACACAGATACACTGACACACAGATACAGATACACTGACAGACAGATAGCAATGCTCTGTAGGTTCAGTCTTCTCCATAACTCTGGGACAGTAACCCACGTTTCACTCATACACACAAACCACCGCAACCACAGCACACACTATGACGGTGGACAGATCAGAATGAATCAATCTCTAATCTCAGTGCCTCAGGTAAAGGGAGATGTTCACTGGAGCTGTACGAGGGAAGGTTACGGGGTGGGGGGGGGAATGTCAGTGCTAGCGTATGTCTGTGTGACTGTATTTGTGTGTGTGAGATTGTGTGCCTGTGAGTGTGTGTCCGTGCGAATGTCCGTGCGAGCGCGTGTCTGTGCAAGTGCGCCTGTGTATGTATGTGTCTGTGCGAATGTGCGCCTCTGTGTGTGTCTGTGCGAGTGCGTGCCTGTGTGACTATGTGTGTGCCTGTGCGAGTGTGTGTCTGTGTGACTATGTGTGTGCCTGTGCGAGTGTGTGTCTGTGTGACTATGTGTGTGCCTGTGCGAGTGTGTGTCTGTGCTGACAGACTGGTGAGTGTATAGTGAGCCATATCAGCTGAGGGAACTTCTTATCTCTGTCCTAAAGGATCGACCCTATATCCTCAGACTGTGACCCCCTGGTTCAGGATTCCCCCATCATTGGGAACATCCTCCTGTTATTTAGAGAGAAATGAATTGATTGGGGATAGTCAGCATGGTTTTGTGAAGGGTAGGTTGTGCCTTACTAACCTTATTGAGTTTTTTGAAAAAGTGACCAAAGAGGTGGATGGGGGTAAGGCGGTTGATGTGGTATATATGGACTTTAGTAAGGCGTTTGATAAGGTGGCACATGGAAGGCTTCTGAAGAAAATGCAGATGTATGGGATAGAGGGTGATTTAGCTAATTGGGTTAGGAATTGGCTAGCAGATAGAAGACAGAGGGTGGTAGTTGATGGGAGATATTCATCGTGGAGTTCGGTGACAAGTGGTGTACCTCAGGGGTCTGTTTTGGGGCCCCTGCTGTTGTAATTTTTATAAATGATCTGGATGAGGGTATTGAAGGATGGATTAGTAAATTTGCAGATGACACTAAAGTCGGTGGAGTGGTAGATAGTGAAGAGGGGTGTTATAGTCTGCAGAGAGACTTGGACAAGTTGCAGAGCTGGGCCGAGAGGTGGCAAATGGAGTTTGATGTGGAAAAATGTGAAGTAATGCACTATGGCAGGAATAATAAATGTGTAGAGTATAGGGCTAATGGTAGGATTCTTAATAGTGTTGATGAACAGAGGGATCTTGGTGTATTTGTGCATAGATCCCTGAAAGTAGGCAATCAAGTCAATAAGGTTGTTAAGAAGGCATATGGAGTCTTAGCTTTTATTGGTAGGGGGATTGAATTTCGGAGCCGCAACGTCATGTTGCAACTGTACAAAACTCTAGTGCGACCGCACTTGGAGTATTGTGTGCAGTTCTGGTCCCCACATTATAAGAAAGATGTGGAGGCATTGGAGAGGGTACAGAGGAGGTTTACCAGGATGTTGCCTGGTATGGAGGGCAGGTCTTATGAAGAGAGGCTGAGGGATTTGAGGTTGTTTTCGTTAGAAAGGAGGCGGCTAAGAGGAGACCTTATTGAAACATATAAGATGATTAGAGATTTAGATAGGGTGGACAGTGATAGCCTTTTTCCTAGGATGGAGAAAGCTAGCACGAGGGGACACAGCTTTAAATTAAGGGGTGGTAGTTATAGGATGGATGTCAGAGGTAGGTTCTTTATCCAGAGGGTGGTAAGGGTATGGAATGCCCTACCTGCGTCAGTTGTAGATGCGCCAAGTTTGGTGGCGTTTAAGAGGTTAGTTGATAAGTTTATGGGCGAAAAGGGCATGGTTTAGGTTAGAGGGTCATTGCTTGTTCTTAATTGGTCGGCGCAACATCGAAGGCCGAAGGGCCTGTTCTGCGCTGTAATGTTCTATGGTCTATGGTCTACCCTGTCTCAACCTGTTAGAATTTTACAAGTCTCCATAACATTCTATTATACAGTCAATGGCAGAACCCTATTGATAGGCAGAGGGATCTGGGCGTACAGATACACAGGGTCACTGAAAGTGGCAACGCAGGTGGAGAAGGGAGTCAAGAAGGTGTACGGCAATGCTTGCCTTCATCGGCCGGGGGGGGGCACTGAGTTTAAACATTAGACAAGTCACGTTGCAGCTTTATAGAACCTTAGCGAGGCCGCGCTTGGGAATATAGTGTTCGATTCTGGGTGGCCCGCACTACCAGAAGGATGTGGAGGCTTCGGAGAGGGTTACAGAAAAGATTTCCCGGGATGTCGTTGCCCCCTGGTACGGAGGGGCATTAGCTACGGGGAGAGGTCGGAGAAAACTTGGTCTGTTCTCCCTGGAGGTTGAGGGGGAGACCCTGATAGAAGTCTACAGGATGATGAGGGACAGAGCGGATAGTCAGAAGCTTTCCCCCCACCCCCCAGGGGTGGAAGAGTCAATTACGCGGGGGGGCACGGGTTTAAGGTGCGAGGGGCAAGGTTTAAAGGAGATGCAGATTTTTTACACAGAGGGTGGTGGGAACTCGCTGCCGGGGGCGGGGAGTGGAAGCGGATACGGGAGTGAGTTTTAAGGGGGGACAAATCCATGAATAGGATGGGAATAGAGGGATATGGTCCCCGGAAGGGTAGGGGGGTTTAACTCCTTGAAAGTGGAGTCACAGGCGGACAGAGCGGTGAAGAAGACATTTGGCAATGCTTGGTTTCTCGGTCAGAACATTGAATCCGGAGCTGGGGACGGTCTTGTTGAAGTTGTACAAGACATTGGGAAGGGCCACACTTGGAATACTGTGTACAGTTCTGGGTCACCCGATTATAGAAAGGATATTATTAAACTAGAAAGAGAGCAGAAAAGATTTACTAGGATGTTACCGGGGACTTGATGGATTGAGTTATAAGGAGAGGCTGGGATAGACTGGGACTTTTTTCTCTGGAGGGGGTGATCTTATAGAGGTCTATAAAATAATGAGGGGGCACAGATCAGCGAGATAGTCAATATCTTTTCCCCCAAAGGTAGGGGGGAGTCTAAAACTAGAGGTTTAAGGTGAGAGGGGAGAGATATAAAAGGGTTCAGAGGGGTAATTTTTTTCACCCAGAGGGTGGGGAGTGTCTGGAATGAGCTGCCAGAGGCAGTAGTAGAGGCGGGGGTACAATTTTATCTTTTATAAAGCATTTAGAGAGTTCCATGGGGGTACGATGGGTGTAGAGGGATATGGGGCAAATGTGGGAAATTGGGATTAGCTTAGGGGTTTAGAGAAAAGGGGCAGTGTGGAGAAGATGGGCCGAAGGGTCTATTTCATGCTGTAAATCTCTCTGACTCTAATACAATCCTAACCTACTCAATCTCCCTTCAGAGATCAGTCCTGCTATCCCACGAATCAGTCTGGTGAATGGTCACTGTACCACTCTACAGTCACAACATCCTTCCTTAGATAAGGAGACCAAAACTGTGCACAACTGAAGCATAACCTCTCGAATTTTATATTCAATCTCTCTGCAAATAAATAACATTTCCCAGATGGTTCTGCCCACTCTGCCCCTTCTCCTGCAGCTGTATCAGACCCTTGTCAGACCCCACTGTGCGCAGTTCTGGTCGCCTCACTATAGGAAGGATGTGGAAGCTATTGAGAGAGTTCAGAGGAGGTTTACAAGGATGTTGCCTGGATTGGGGGGCAGGCCTTATGAGGATAGGTTGAGGGGAGCTCGGTCTCTTCTCCCTGGAGAGACGTAGGATGAGAGGCGACCTGATAGAGGTTTATAAGATGTTGAGAGGAATAGATAGGGTGGATTCTCGGAGGCTATTTCCCAGGGCTGAAATGGTCACTACCAGAGGGACACAGGGTTTAAGGTGCTGGGGAGCAGGGACAGAGGAGACGTCAGGGGTAAATTTTTACTCAGAGGGCGGTGGGTGAGGGGAATCACGGAAGTTGGGGTTGTAAACTTCCGGCCAATCTGTCATTGGCTGGGGCACACTTCAAGAGATTGCGTTTGATTCTGGTCTCCACATTACAGGAAGGATGTAGAGGTTTCAGACAGGGTGGGGAAGGGGTTTACCACGATTCTGCCTAAATTAGAGAGTCTGAGCGGTAAGGAGAGGCAGAATAAACCAGGCAATTCGAAAGGTGGTGCTGGAACGTGGGGACTTCTTGCAAACTGTGCCCACGCAGTTTGGCATGTCGGCTACGACTCTCCCCGACGTTTACAGATGCCCCGTAGAAAGCGTTCTTTCTGGGTTTGTATCACAGCTCGGTCTGGGCTCCTGCTCTGCCCCGAGACCCACAAAGAACTACAAAAGGCTTGTGAATGTAGCCCCCAATCCCATCACGCAAACCCCATCCATCGGCTCCGTCTACACTTCCCGCTGCCTCGGGGGGGAAAAGCAGCCGGTATCATTAAGGATCCTCCCTCACACACCCCCGACATTCTCTCTCCCACCTTCTTCCATCGGGGAAAAAGATACAAAAGTCTGAGGTCCCGTTACCGACCGACTCGAGAACAGCTTCTTCCCTGCTGCTGTCAGACTTTTGAATGGACCCGACCTCGCATTAAGCTGATCTCTCTCTGCACCCCTCGCTGTGACTGTGACACTGCGTTCTGCACCCTCTCCTTTCCTTCTCTGTGAACGGTGTCCTTTCTCTGTGTAGCGTACAAGAAACAATACTTTTCACTGTATGTTAATATGTGTGACAATAATAAATCAAATCAAATTAACGAACGTTGTTTTCTCTGGAGTAGCGGAGGCTGAAGGGAGACTCACTAAACGTTTATAAAATGATGAGAGTTGTAGATAGGGTCAACAGTCAGAATGATTTTCCCCCAGTCAGAGGGGAAATGTGTCGTACTCGGCAGGGGAGAGAGGGGGGCACGCACTTAAGATGAGAGGGAAAAGTTCAAAGGAGATGTGAGGGACAAATCGAAATATCAATGCGGTATAGAGACAGACAGAGACAAGAGAGAGAGAGAGAGAGGCGGAGAGAGAGAGAGAGAGAGAGAGACAGAGAGAGAGAGAGAGAGAGAGAGAGAGAGAGAGAGAGAGAGAGAGAGAGAGAGAGAGAGAGAGAGAGAGAGAGAGAGAGAGAGAGACGGAGAGAGAGAGAGAGACGGAGAGAGAGAGAGAGACGGAGAGAGAGAGAGAGACGGAGAGAGAGAGAGAGAGAGAGAGAGAGAGAGAGAGAGAGAGAGAGAGAGAGAGAGAGAGAGAGCGACAGAGAGAGAGAGAGAGCGACAGAGAGAGAGAGAGAGCGACAGAGAGAGAGAGAGAGCGACAGAGAGAGAGAGCGAGAGAGAGAGAGAGAGAGAGAGAGAGAGAGAGAGAGAGAGAGAGAGAGAGAGAGAGAGAGAGAGAGGGAGAGAGCGAGAGGGAGAGAGAGAGAGAGAGAGAGAGAGAGAGAGAGAGAGAGAGAGAGAGAGAGAGAGAGAGAGACAGAGAGAGAGAGAGAGACAAAGAGAGAGAGAGAGAAAGACACAGAGAGAGAGAGAGACAGAGAGAGAGAGAGAGGAAGGGATAACCAAGAAGGTAAATGAGGGAAATCTTTCTATCTGACCTTTAAGGACTCTCTCAGCTCCCATAGCTTCCTGAGGTAAAGAATTTCCACAGATTCACTCTCCTCCTTCTGGAAGAACTCTTCCTGAACTCAATGACAGGCAGCGACCCCCTTACTCTGAGATTATGTCTCTTAGTGTCCCAAAGATGTGTAGGTTAGGGCGGATTGGCCGTGCTAAATTGTCCCTTAGTGTCCCAAAGATGTGCAGGTTAGGGTGGATTGGCCGTGCTAAATTGTCCCTTAGTGTCCAAAGATGTGTAGGTTAGGGTGGATTGACCATGCTAAATTGTCCCTTAGTGTCCAAAGATGTGTAGATTAGGGTGGATTGGCCGTGCTAAATTGTCCCTTAGTGTCCAAAGATGTGCAGGTTAGGGTGGATTGTCCGTGCTAAATTGTCCCTTAGTGTCCAAAGATGTGTAGGTTAGGGTGGATTGGCCATGCTGGAACACACTTTTCACTGTTTCATACTGAATGTAACGATTGTGTGTTTGTCTGTGCCTGTCCATCCATGTGTCAGTCTGTTTGTGTGTGTGTGAGTGTGTTTGTGAGCATATCTCTGGGTCATTGTGTGTGTGTGTCTGTGTCAATGTGCGTGTGTGTCTGTGTGTGTTAGTGTGTGTGTCAGTCCTTATGTCTGTGTGTGTGTGTGTGTGTGTGTGTGTCAGCAAGTCTTTGTGACAGTATGTGCACGTGTGTAAGTGTGCATATTGCATCAGAATGTGAGTGTCAGACTGTCTATGTGTGTGTGTGTTGGTGTGTGTGTGTCTGTGTGTCAATGTGTGTGTGTCTGTGTGTGTGTCAGTGTGCGAGTGTGTGTCAGTGTATGTGTCTGTGTGTCAGTGTGTGTCTGCCTCCGTGTGTATGTTTTGTGTCAGTCTGTGTGTATGTGCGTATGTGTCTGTGTTTGTGTGTGTCTGTGTGTAAGTGTCAGTCTGTGTGTATATGTCAGTGTGTGTGTGTCAGTGTGTGTGTCTGTGTGTAAGTGTCAGTCTGTGTGTGTGTCAGTATGTGTGTGTGTGTCTGTGTGTATGTGTGTTTTGTGTCAGTGTGTGTGTCCGTGTGTACGTGTCAGTCTGTGTCTGTGTGTGTGTGTGTTTGTGTGTGTCTCTGTGTGTAATGCAGTTCTGTCTTCCACACTGATATATGTTGATTTCCCAATAGGTTTAGTGAGGACAGTTCTGCTGTGGGGCTGGGGAAGCTGAGGTGACAGCATCAGACTGAGCTCCGGAACAAGTGGCCTGATCCAATTCCAGCACAAACCCTGCAATGTCTCTGACAGCATTCACTCAGAGTCACCTCCAAAGACTGGGCAAGACACACAGGCACTCCCTCACACACTCACTCAAACCTGGACAGAATCATAGACAGCGCACTGGACAGGGGTCGGGAGCAGAAACCTGGGGCTGATTCACCTCACAATTAGATTCCAGTCTGTAACTCACTCCTGGGTATCTGTTATTCTATATATAAACCACCCCGAACCCCTCGATTAGATTCCAGTCTGTAACTCACTCCTGGGTATCTGTTAATTTATATATAAACCACCCCGAACCCCTCGATTAGATTCCAGTCTGTAACTCACTCCCGGGTATCTGTTATTCTATATATAAACCAACCCGAACCCCTCGATTAGATTCCAGTCTGTAACTCACTCCCGGGTATCTGTTATTCTATATATAAACCATCCCGAACCCCTCGATTAGATTCCAGTCTGTAACGCACTCCCGGGTATCTGTTATTCTATATATAAACCATCCCGAACCCCTCGATTAGATTCCAGTCTGTAACTCACTCCCGGGTATCTGTTATTCTACATATAAACCATCCCAAACCCCTCGATTAGATTCCAGTCTGTAACTCACTCCCGGGTATCTGTTATTCTATATATAATCGATCCCGAACCCCCGATTAGATTCCAGTCTGTAACTCACTCCTGGGTATCTGTTATTCTATATATAAACCATGCCGAACCCCTCGATTAGATTCCAGTCTGTAACTCACTCCCGGGTATCTGTTATTCTATATATAAACCACCCCTGAACCCCTCAATTAGATTCCAGCCTGTAACTCACTCCCGGGTGTCTGTTATTCTATATATAAACCACCCCGAAACCCTCGATTAGATTCCAGTCTGTAACTCACTCCCGGGTATCTGTTATTCTATATATAAACCACCCCGAACCCCTCGATTAGATTCCAGTCTGTAACTCACTCCCGGGTATCTGGTATTCTATATATAAACCACCCCGAACCCCTTGATTAGATTCCAGTCTGTAACTCACTCCTGGGTATCTGTTATTCTATATATAAACAACCCCGAACCCCTCGATTAGATTCCAGTCTGTAACTCACTCCCGGGTATCTGTTATTCGATATATAAACCACCCCGAACCCCTCGATTAGATTCCAGTCTGTAACTCACTCCCGGGTATCTGTTATTCTATATATAAACCACCCCGAATCCCTTGATTAGATTCCAGTCTGTAACTCACTCCCGGGTATCTGTTATTCTATATATAAACCACCCCGAACCCCTCGATTAGGTTCCAGTCTGTAACTCACTCCCGCGTATCTGTTATTCTATATATAAACCATCCTAAACCCGTCGATTAGATTCCAGTCTGTAACTCACTCCCAGGTATCTGTAATTCTATATATAAACCATCCCGAACCCCTCGATTAGATTCCAGTCTGTAACTCACTCCCGGGTATCTGTTATTCTATATATAAACCACCCCGAACCCCTCGATTAGATGCCCGTCTGTAACTCAATCCCGGGTATCTGTTATTCTATATATAAACCACCCCGAACCCCTCGATTAGATTCCAGTCTGTAACTCACTCCCAGGTATCTGTTATTCTACATTGCTGGGCCTCTGACGCAAATCTTTGTCTCTTCTTTGGACACAGGTGAGGTCCCAGAGGACTGGAGGATTGCAAATGTAGTACCGTTGTTTAAAAAGGGTCAGAGGGACAACCCAGGGAACTATAGGCCGGTGAGCTTGACTTCAGTTATCGGTAAGCTAATGGAGAGGATCCTCAGGGACAGGATGTATGAGCATCTGGAGCGCTGCGATCTGATCAGGGATACGCAGCATGGCTTCGTTAGGGGAGGTCGTGCCTTACGAATCTAGTGGAATTTTTTGAAGAGGTGACAAAAACGGTTGATGAAGGACAAGCCGTTGATGTCGTCTACATGGATTTCAGTAAGGCGTTTGACAAGGTTCCTCATGGTAGGCTGATAAAAAAGGTGAAGGCGCATGGGATACAGGGCCAGGTATGTAGATGGGTTGAGAACTGGCTTGGGAGGAGGAGACAGCGGTTGGTAGTGGAAGGCTCTTTTTCCAACTGGAGGTCAGTCACTCGTGGTGTGCCACAGGGCTCAGTACTGGGACCTCTTCTATTTGTGATTTATATAAATGACTTGCAAGAGGGGGTAGGTTGTGTGATCAGCAAATTTGCTGATGACACTAAGATACTTGGATTGGTGGGGACTGAGGAGCAGTGCCTGGCAATACAACAGGACATAGATAGGCTGGTAGACTGGCAGATAGATGGCAAATGGAATTTAATCCGGATAAATCTGAGGTGATGCATTTTGGCTGGAATAATGTAGAGGGGAGTTATAGGATAAAAGGTAAAACTATCCGGAGTATAGAGATGCAGAGAGACCTGGGGGTGCAGGTTCACAAGTCTCTGAAGGTGTCAGTACAGGTGGAGAATGTGATAAAGAAAGCGTATGGTATGTTAGCCTTCATAGGAAGGGGTATAGAATACAAGAGTAGGAGTCTGATGTTACAAGTGTATAGAACGTTGGTTAGGCCTCACTTGGAGTACTGCGTCCAGTTCTGGTCGCCGTACTACAGGAAGGATGTGGAGTCCCTGGAGAGAGTGCAGAGGAGATTTACCAGGATGCTGCCTGGTATGGAAGGGCTGTCTTACGAGGAAAGGTTGAAAACACTGGGGTTGTTTTCCCTTGAAAGACGTCGGCTGAGAGGGGATCTATTAGAGGTATATAAGATTATGAGGGGTATAGATAGAGTAAATGGTGGTAAGCTTTTTCCACCATTAGATTCGGATAGAACGAGGGGTCACGGCCTTAGGGTGAGGGGGGCTATGTATAAGACTAATATTAGAGGGCATTTTTTCACACAAAGGGTAGTGGGGGTGTGGAATGCACTGCCGAGTAAGGTGGTGGGAGCAGGCACGCTAGGGTTGTTTAAGGGTCTCTTGGACAGCCACATGAGCGGTCTGCAGATAGAGGGATATAGGAGGACTGTTTAAATACTTTATTTGTTTCCACAGGCAATTCGGTCCACCTTGTTGACCAACAAGGTGCAGGCATTCAGCAGGTCGTGCGAGGGCTGCTCTTGGAGGTTGCTTCAGGAGTTGCCTCGTGCTTCATGTCGTTAGTGTGTGCTTAAACTGGACCATCTGATGGGCACCATGACAGCTCAGAGACTATCGCTGTTGCTGTGCAGACACATGGATTTGGGCCTGTGTCTGCGGGAGTTTGCGCGTTCTCCCCGTGGTTGCGTGGGTTTTCTCCGGGTGCTCCGGTTTCCTCCCACATCCCAAAAATGTGCTCTTAGGCTGATTGGGTAACAAATTGTCCCTATATTGGTCTCATATTGTCATTAAGACGTTAGGACGGCAGCGCGGGCTCGTTGGGCCGAAGGGCCTGTTTCCCGTGCTGTGTGTTCTTTGTTCTTTGTATATATAAACCACCCCGAACCCCTCGATTAGATTCCAGTCTGTAACTCACTCCCGGGTATCTGTTATTCTATATATAAACCACCCCGAACCCCTCGATTAGATTCCAGTCTGTAACTCACTCCCGGGTATCTGTTATTCTATATATAAACCACCCCGAACCCCTCGATTAGATTCCAGTCTGTAACTCACTCCCGGGTATCTGTTATTCTATATATAAACCACCCCGAACCCCTCGATTAGATTCCAGTCTGTAACTCACTCCCGGGTATCTGTTATTCTATATATAAACCACCCCGAACCCCTCGATTAGATTCCAGTCTGTAACTCACTCCCGGGTATCTGTTATTCTATATATAAACCACCCCGAACCCCTCGATTAGATTCCAGTCTGTAACTCACTCCCGGGTATCTGTTATTCTATATATAAACCACCCCGAACCCCTCGATTAGATTCCAGTCTGTAACTCACTCCCGGGTATCTGTTATTCTATATATAAACCATCCCGAACCCCTCGATTAGATTCCAGTCTGTAACTCACTCCCGGGTATCTGTTATTCTATATATAAACCATCCCGAACCCCTCGATTAGATTCCAGTCTGTAACTCACTCCCGGGTATCTGTTATTCTATATATAAACCACCCCGAACCCCTCGATTAGATTCCAGTCTGTAACTCACTCCCGGGTATCTGTTATTCTATATATAAACCACCCCGAACCCCTCGATTAGATTCCAGTCTGTAACTCACTCCCGGGTATCTGTTATTCTATATATAAACCACCCCGAACCCCTCGATTAGATTCCAGTCTGTAACTCACTCCCGGGTATCTGTTATTCTATATATAAACCACCCCGAACCCCTCGATTAGATTCCAGTCTGTAACTCACTCCCGGGTATCTGTTATTCTATATATAAACCACCCCGAACCCCTCGATTAGATTCCAGTCTGTAACTCACTCCCGGGTATCTGTTATTCTACATATAAACCATCCCAAACCCCTCGATTAGATTCCAGTCTGTAACTCACTCCCGGGTATCTGTTATTCTATATATAAACGATCCCGAACCCCCGATTAGATTCCAGTCTGTAACTCACTCCTGGGTATCTGTTATTCTATATATAAACCATCCCGAACCCCTCGATTAGATTCCAGTCTGTAACTCACTCCCGGGTATCTGTTATTCTATATATAAACCACCCCGAACCCCTCGATTAGATTCCAGTCTGTAACTCACTCCCGGGTATCTGTTATTCTATATATAAACCACCCCGAACCCCTCGATTAGATTCCAGTCTGTAACTCACTCCCGGGTATCTGTTATTCTATATATAAACCACCCCGAACCCCTCGATTAGATTCCAGTCTGTAACTCACTCCCGGGTATCTGTTATTCTATATATAAACCACCCCGAACCCCTCGATTAGATTCCAGTCTGTAACTCACTCCCGGGTATCTGTTATTCTATATATAAACCACCCCGAACCCCTCGATTAGATTCCAGTCTGTAACTCACTCCCGGGTATCTGTTATTCTATATATAAACCACCCCGAACCCCTCGATTAGATTCCAGTCTGTAACTCACTCCCGGGTATCTGTTATTCTATATATAAACCACCCCGAACCCCTCGATTAGATTCCAGTCTGTAACTCACTCCCGGGTATCTGTTATTCTATATATAAACCACCCCGAACCCCTCGATTAGATTCCAGTCTGTAACTCACTCCCGGGTATCTGTTATTCTATATATAAACCACCCCGAACCCCTCGATTAGATTCCAGTCTGTAACTCACTCCCGGGTATCTGTTATTCTATATATAAACCACCGAACCCCTCGATTAGATTCCAGTCTGTAACTCACTCCCGGGTATCTGTTATTCTATATATAAACCACCCCGAACCCCTCGATTAGATTCCAGTCTGTAACTCACTCCCGGGTATCTGTTATTCTATATATAAACCACCCCGAACCCCTCGATTAGATTCCAGTCTGTAACTCACTCCCGGGTATCTGTTATTCTATATATAAACCACCCCGAACCCCTCGATTAGATTCCAGTCTGTAACTCACTCCCGGGTATCTGTTATTCTATATATAAACCACCCCGAACCCCCGATTAGATTCCAGTCTGTAACTCACTCCCGGGTATCTGTTATTCTATATATAAACCACCCCGAACCCCTCGATTAGATTCCAGTCTGTAACTCACTCCCGGGTATCTGTTATTCTATATATAAACCACCCCGAACCCCTCGATTAGATTCCAGTCTGTAACTCACTCCCGGGTATCTGTTATTCTATATATAAACCACCCCGAACCCCTCGATTAGATTCCAGTCTGTAACTCACTCCCGGGTATCTGTTATTCTATATATAAACCACCCCGAACCCCTCGATTAGATTCCAGTCTGTAACTCACTCCCGGGTATCTGTTATTCTATATATAAACCACCCCGAAACCCTCGATTAGATTCCAGTCTGTAACTCACTCCCGGGTATCTGTTATTATATATGTAAACCACTCCGAACCCCTCGATTAGATTCCAGTCTGTAACTCACTCCCGGGTATCTGTTATTCTATATATAAACCACCCCGAACCCCTCGATTAGATTCCAGTCTGTAACTTACTCCCGGGTATCTGTTATTCTATACTGAGAAGTACACTCTGGCTGAATGCCAGCCTTTATTTTGTCAGTTTTTTGTTCTCTGTCTCTCTGGTCGGTGTGGTTTTACGGAGAACAACTGACCTCACAGTGATCATCATGTTGTGACACTTCCACTGGCGTCTCTCCTACGCAGTATGTAAATGTTGCTGGTCTCCTTCTTGCCTTTGGAAGCTGGGTGTTGGAAGTCTTCACTTTGCATCATTGTGGTGTGCGTTGCCAAACGCTTCTCGAATTCTGCGCAAGGTTCTTCAGAGTGTTGCAACGCAGGAAGCTGTCTTTCTGCGCCTGCGTGCGTAGCTGGCTCGTTGGCACATCTTTCCAGTCACTGAGTCCCACCCCTCTTTCTCCCCATCAGTGTTTTACCCCTTCCAGCCTTCATCCCAGCTCCCGCTTTTTGACAGTTCACGTTGCGTCAGCTTCACACCAATCACCCCGTTTGGGAAATATTCCAAACCCTTCCCTGGTTTGTAGCCTGGAATCGAATCCAGGGCATCTCTTTACTGTTTCTTTGAACTTGTCTGTTTCACCTCGATTTGATGCAGCACAAAGAGTTTTCTCTACCTGTGTTTAAGAAGCCCATGATCCCATACACTGCGCTCTCTGCCTTGTTGGCCTGTGGTTTTATTCTCACACTTCCTGATGCTCCCTCACCATCCCATCTCCAGCTTATGTCATGGAGCTATCTCCACACCCCTGTCCATAAATGTGGGCCAGTGGGCTGACGAATGGAGTTTAATTTAGATAAACGCGAGGTGATGCATTTTGGTCGACTGAACCAGGGCAGGACTTACTCAGTGCGGTGGAAGGGATAAAAGGATAAGTCGCGAACCTACATCGCAACGACACCCCCTCCCGCAAGCGAAAACAGAGACATCGTAGTAACAATACCCTAACAATCCAGATCTGCCCCTCACTTATTTAGAGGCCCTATAACCGCCATGGCAGCCC
>JAGIQG010000528.1:0-25883 GCA_024679065.1 Sphyrna mokarran
TCAGTGTTTCCTGTCCTGGTGTTCAATGTTCCCTATTCCGGTGTTCAATGTTTCGTGTCCTGGTGTTCAGTGTTTCCTGTCCTGGTGTGCAGTGCTTCCTGTCCTGGTGTTCAGTGTTTCCTGTCCTGGTGTTCAGCGTTTCCTGTCCTGGTGTTCAGTGTTTCCTGTCCTGGTGTTCAATGTTCCCTATTCCGGTGTTCAATGTTTCGTGTCCTGGTGTTCAGTGTTTCCTGTCCTGGTGTGCAGTGCTTCCTGTCCTGGTGTTCAGCGTTTCCTGTCCCGGTGTTCAGTGTTTCATGTCTTGGTGTTCAGTGTTTCCTGTCCCGGTGTTCAGTGTTCCCTGTCCCAGTGTTCAGAGTTTCCTGTCCCAGTGTTGAGTATTTCCTCTCCTGATGTTTAGTGTTTCCTGTCCCAGTGTTCAGAGTCTCCTGTCCTGGTGTTCAGTATTTCCTGTCCCTGTGTTCAGTGTTTCCTCTCCTGGTGTTCAGCGTTTCCTATCCCGGTGTTCAGAGTTTCCTCTCCTGGTCTTCAGTGTTCCCTGTCATGGTTTCAGTGTATCCTCACCTGGTGTTCAATGTTTCCTGTCCTCGTGTTCAGTGTTTCCTGTCCCAGTGTTCAGTGTTTCCTCCCCTGGTGTTCAGTGTTTCATGTCCTGGTGTTCAGTGTTTCCTGTCCCAGTGTTCAGTGTTTTCTCCCCTGGTGTTCAGTGTTTCATGTCCTGGTGTTCAGTGTTTCCTGTCCTGGTGTTCAGTGTTTCCTGTCCTTGGTGTTCAGTGTTTCCTGTCTTGGTGTTGTGTTTTGTGTGTTGTGTTTTGTTGGTGTTTGTTTTTGTTTTGGTGTTCAGTGTTTCCTATCCTGGTGTTCAGCATTTCCTGTCCTGGTGTTCAGTGTTTCCTGTCCCGGTGTTCAGTGTTTTCTCCCCTGGTGTTCAGTGTTTCCTGTCCCGGTGTTCAGTGTTTCCTGTCCTGGTGTTCAGTGTTTCCTGTCTTGGTGTTCAGTGTTTCCTATCCTGGTGTTCAGCATTTCCTTTCCTGGTGTTCAGTGTTTCTTCTCCTGGTGTTCATTGTTTCCTGTCCTGGTATTCAGTGTTTCCTGTCCCGGTGTTCAGTGTTTCCTGAACTGGTTTTCAGTGTTTCCTGTCCCGGTGTTCAGTGTTTCCTGTCCGGCTGTTCAGTGTTTCCTGTCCTGGTGTTCAGTGTTTCCTGTCCCGGTGTTTAGTGCTTCCTGTCCTGGAGTTCATTGTTTCCTGTCCCGATGTTCAGTTCTTCCTGTCCCGGTGTTCAGTGTTTCCTCTCCCGGTGTTCAGTGTTTCCTCTCCCGGTGTTCAGTGTTTCCTCTCCTGGTGTTCAGTGTTTCCTCTCCTGGTGTTCAGTGTTTCCTGTCCCGGTGTCAGTGTTTCCGGTCCCGGTGTTCAGTGTTTCCTGTCCAGGTGTACAGTATTTTGTGTCCCGGTGTTCAGTGTTTCCTGTCCCAGTGTTCAGTGTTTCCTAAACCATTGTTCAGTGTTTCCTGTCCCGGTGGTCAATGTTTCCTGTCCTGGTGTTCAGTGTTTCCTGTCCTGGTGTTCAGTGTTTCCTGTCCTGGTGTTCAGTACTTCCTGTCCCGGTGTTCAGTGCCTCCTGTCCTGATGTTCATTGTTTCCTGTCCCGATGTTCAGTTCTTCCTGTCCCGGTGTTCAGTTCTTCCTGTCCCGGTTTTCAGTGTTTCCTGTCCCGGTTTTCAATGTTTCCTGTCTTGGTGTTCAATGTTTCTTGTCCTGGTGTTCAGTGTTTCCTGTCCCACTGTTCAGTGTTTTCTGTCCTGGTGTTCAGTGTTTCCTGTCCTGGTGTTCAGTGTTTCCTGTCCTGGTGTTCAGTGTTTCCTGTCCTGATGTTCAGTGTTCCCTGTATCGGTGTTCAGTGTTTCCTGTCCTGTTGTTCAGTGTTTCCTATCCTGGTGTTCAGCGTTTCATGTCCTGGTGTTCAGTGTTTCCTGTCCCGGTCTTCAGTGTTTCCTGTCCTGGTGTTCAGTGTTTCCTGTCCCGGTGTTCAGTGTTTCCTGTCCCGGTGTTCAGTTTTTCCTGTCCCGGTGTTCAGTGTTCCCTATTCCGGTGTTCAATGTTTCCCTGTCCTGGTGTTTCAGTGTTTCCTGTCCCGGTGTTCAGTGTTTCCTCTCCTGATGTTCAATGTTTCCTGTCCTGGTGTTCAGTGTTTCCTGTCCTGGTGTGCAGTGTTTCCTGTCCTGGTGTTCAGTGTTTCCCGTCCCGGTGTTGAGTATTTCCTGTTCCAGTGTTCAGTGTTTCCTGTCCCGGTGTTGAGTATTTCCTGTCCTGGTGTTCAGTGTTTCCAGTCCCGGTGTTCAGTATTTCCTGTCCCGGTGTTCAGTATTTCCTGTCCCGGTGTTCAGTATTTCCTGTCCCGGTGTTCAGTATTTCCTGTCCCGGTTTCAGTGTTTCCTGTCCCAGTGTTCAGTGTTTCCTGTCCGTTGTTCAGTGTTTCCTGTCCGGTGTTCAGTGTTTCTTGTCCCAGTGTTCAGTGGTTCCTGTCCCGGTGTTCAGTGGTTCCTGTCCCGGTGTTCACTGTTTCCTGTCCTGGTGTTCAGTGTTTCCTGTCCCGGTGTTCAGTATTTCGTGTCACAGTGTTCAGTGTTTCCTGTCCCGGTGTTCAGTATTTCGTGTCACAGTGTTCAGTGTTTCCTGTCCCGATGTTTACTGTTTCCTGTCCCAGTGTTCAGTGTTTCCTCTCCTGGTGTTCATTGTTTCCTGTCCCGATGTTCAGTTCTTCCTCTCACGGTGTTCAGTGTTTCCTCTCCTCGTGTTCAGTGTTTCCTGTCCCGATGTTCACTGTTTCCTGTCCCAGTGTTCATTGTTTCCTCTCTGGTGTCCAGTGTTTTCCTGTCCCAGTTTTCAGTGTTTCCCTGTCCCCGGTGTAAGTGTTTCCGGTCCCGGTGTATCATTGTTTCCTGTCCCGGTGTTCAGTTGTTTCCTGTCCTGGTGTTTCAGTGTTTTCCTGTCCCGGTGTTCAGTTTTATTCTTCTTTTTTTCTTTCTTCTTTGTTTCTTTTTTTCTTCTTGCTTCTTACCTGTTCTTTTTTCTTTCTTTCTTCTTCTTTCGTCTTCCTTTTCTTCTTTCATTCTTTCTTTTCCGCTTTTCACTTGTCTTTCTTTCTCTTTCTTTCCTTTTTTCCTTCCTTTATCCTTCTCGCGGGCTGTTCAGTGTTCCTGTCCCAGTGTTCTTGTTTCCTCTCCTGTGTCGCAGTGTTTTCGTCCCGTTTTTCAGTGGTTCTGTCCCGGTGTACAGTGTTTTTCCTGTCCCGGTTTCAGTGTTTTCCTTCCCGGTGATCAGTGTTTCCTCCTGTCCTGTTTCAGTTTTCCTGTCCTGGTGTTCAGTGTTTCCGGTCCCGGTGTTTTGAGTGTTTCCTCTCCTGGTGTTTCAGTTTTTCCTCCTGTCCTGGTTTCAGTGTAGCCTCTCCTGGTGTTTGAATGTCCTCCTGTCCTCGTGTTTGCAATTGTTTTCCTATCCCCGGTGTTTCAGTGTTTTCCTGTTCTGGTTAAGTGTTTTTCCTGTCTCCGGTTTCAGTGTTTTCCTGCCGGTGTTTCAGTGTTTCCTGTCCAGGTGTTCAGTGTTTCCTGTCCTGGTGATCAGTGTTTCCTGTCCTGGTGTTCAGTGTTTCCTGTCCTGGAGTTCAGTTTTTCCTGTCCTGGTGTTCACTGTTTCCTCTCCTGGTGTTCAGCGTTTCCTGTCCCGGTGTTCAGTGTTTCCTCTCCTGGTGTTCAGTTTTCCCTGTCCTGGTTTCAGTGTATCCTCTCCTGGTGTTGAATGTCTCCTGTCCTCGTGTTCAGTGTTTCCTGTCCCGGTGTTCAGTGTTTCCTGTACCGGTGTGCAGAGTTTCCTGTCCCGGTGTGCAGAGTTTCCTGTCCCGGTGTTCAGTGTTTCCTTTCCCGGTGTTCAGTATTTCCTGTCCCGTGTTTTCAGTATTTCCGCGTCCCGTGTTCAGATTCTTCTTTTCCTGTTGTTCAATGTTTCCTGTCCTGTGTTCAGTGTTTCGTGTCCCCAGTGGTTCAGTGTTTTCCTTTCCTGGTGTCATGTTTTCCTGTCCTGGTGTTCAGTGTTTCCTGTCCCAGTGTTCAGTATTTCCTGTCCAGTGTTCATATTTTCTGTCCCGTGTTTCAGTATTTCCTGGTCGGCGGTGTTCAGTGTTTCCTGTCACCGGTGTTTCTGTGGTTCCCGTTCCGATGTTTAGTGTTTCCTGCCCGGTGTTCAGTATTTCGTGTCCCGTTGTTCAGTGTTTTCCTGTCCCTGTGTTCCTATTCCTGTCCCGGTGTTTCAATGTTTCCTGTCCCGGTGTTCATATTTTCCCTGTCTCGGTGTTCAGTGTTTCCTGTCCACACACGTTTCGTGTTCGGCTCGTATTTCTGTCCCGGTGTTCAGTGTTTCCTGTCCCGGTGTTCAGTGTTTCCTGTCCCGGTGTTCAGTGTTTCCTGTCCCGGTGTTCAGTGTTTCCTGTCCTGGTGTTCAGTGTTTCCTGTCCCGGTGTTCAGTGTTTCCTGTCCCGGTGTTCAGTGTTTCCTGTCCCTGTGTTCAGTGTTTCCTATTCCGGTGTTCAGTGTTTCCTGTCCCGGTGTTCAGTGTTCCCTGGCCCGGTGTTCAGTGTTCCCTGTCCCGGTGTTCAGTGTTCCCTGTCCTGGTGTTCAGTTTTTCCTCTCCTGGTGTTCAGTGTTTCCTGTCCCGTTGTTCAGTCGTTCTTGTCCCGGTGTTCTGTGTTTCCTATCTCGGTGTTCAGTATTTCCTCTCCTGGTGTTCAGTGTTTCCTCTCCTCGTGTTCAGTGTTTCCTGTCCTGGTGTTCAGTGTTTCTTCTCCCGGTGTTCAGTGTTTCCTGTCCCGGTGTTCGGTGTTTCCTGTCCCGTTGTTCAGTGTTTCCTGTCCCGTTGTTCAGTGTTTCCTGTCCTGGTGTTCAGTGTTTCCTGTCCCGTTGTTCAGTGTTTCCTGTCCCAGTGTTCAGTATTTCCTGTCCCGGTGTTCAGTATTTTCTGTCCCGGTGTTCAGTATTTCCTGTCCCGGTGTTCTGTTTCCTGTCCCGGTTTCAGTGTTTTTTTCCTGTCCCGTGTTCAGTGTTTCCTGTCCTGGTGTTCAGTGTTTCCTGTCCCGTTGTTCAGTGTTTCCTGTCCCGGTGTTCAGTATTTCCTGTCCCGGTGTTCAGTATTTTCTGTCCCGGTGTTCAGTATTTCCTGTCCCGGTGTTCAGTGTTTCCTGTCCCGGTGTTCAGTGTTTCCTGTCCCGGTGTTCAGTGTTTCCTGTCCCGTTGTTCAGTGTTTCCTGTCCCGGTGTTCAGTATTTCCTGTCCCGGTGTTCAATGTTTCCTGTCCCGGTGTTCAGTATTTCCTGTCTCGGTGTTCAGTGTTTCCTGTCCCGGTGTTCAGTGGTTCCCGTTCCGATGTTTAGTGTTTCCTAAGCCAGCATTCAATATTTCCTCCGACAGTGTTAAGCATTTTGTATCCCAGTGTTTCCTGTGTCAGAATGGTGGTACATGCTGTTAATATATTCTATATTTAAGGGTGGCTCCTTCAAATTCAGTGTTTTGTTACAATTTGTTGGTTAGTCTGGATGGAATAGAGAAGTTGCTGAAAAGCAGGATAATCATGTCTTTTAGCCATGTAATTATTCATTTTATAGAATGCTTAAGGAGCTTTGATTCATCAAGGAAAGGGATGTTTTTTAATTAAAGTAAATATTTTTTAATTAAAGTAAAATGCCAATGCATTACAACTTGGGCGAGGGTCATGAAATCCCATTCAAAGCCAATGGAGAATTCTGTTGTGTAAGTCTTGCCTGCCCTGATTTCAAGGTGGTAAAATTCCAGCAACAGATTTAGTTGTGTAGGGTCATATAGACAATTGTTACTAGAAATGGGAGGAGCTAGTTTTGTACCTGAACAAAACATCGTGTTCAGTTCTTGGAAAGGGCTGTAGCTTCACAGCTGTTAACCCAAGTCAAAGCATTGCCTGGATTTACTAACTATTTTTAAATATGTGTTTAAGTCTTTCAGAGAAATAACACTTGATTGGAACTGAATAGTAATAAGTTAGAAGTTAAGAGTTTGTTTCTTTTCATGTTTAAGATTGTTCAGCAGTTAAAAGTTAAGAGGTATATTTAAACTGCATTATGAATAAAGCTTGATTTGATTTTTGAAAAACCCTAATTGTCAGCGGGATCACTTCAGAAGTGAAGAATCCTTTCCTCACATTTGTGCCAAAATTAAAAAAAAATTGTTGAGGTCTAAACTGTCTTCATAATATATTTTGGAGCTTCAAATCTGGGATCATAACATTAGTGTCCAGTGTTAACTATGCCAGTCTTAACTGGACATCCATAACTCCCACAGACGAGATATGAAGGCATTGACACTTACAACAGGAAGATACTTACCGATTGTCATGACTCTTTGAGGTTGACTACTGAAGTAGCATTGGGTTCAGTAGTGGGGATTGGAAAGCACTTTTGGCTTAAAAGAGGCACAGAGGGAAAAAGAGACAGTGAATCTGCACCTTCTCACCCCACTGCGCTGCAAATACAACAGAAAGCTGGCATGCCAGATTGCAGCTCCGTAATCACATCAGATTATGTTAAACACAGAATTGACTATCACATCTCAAGCCATCATCTTAGGAGCCCTCAGTCTGTCATGCAGGTTACCTTCTCCTTTTCCCTTCTGTCCTTTCATTCCCTCAACAACTCTCTTCCATCGTATGAAAATAAAAATAAATAACTGTACAGGAAGATAAATGTTTCTTTAATGCCCCAGTTTGCTCCAAAATCTACTGAGATCTGAAACAGGATTTTATGGCCTCACTTGACTGGACACTGGAATATTCTACCCGAGGTCAATGGACCTTCGCATTGTCCCCTCCTCACTCGCTCCAATTCTGTGGCAGGCGGGACTGTAAAATTCTGGTGCTGAAGTTCCCAACAATGGTCCACAATTGGCCAAGGTGCAGGTTTGATCTTTGATCACAACATGATCACAACTTCAGGAATATTGTGTGTTACAACTAACATTGAATTAGGTGCTAATCAGAAAAATCTTTTCACAATCATCCACTGCTTTTGATTAAGTAATTCCAGTGATGCAGCTTTTACAGCCCTAAATCTAAATACTTTCTTAAATTAGACTGGCTCATCCCACAAACTGCTTATTTTTCACTCACCATGGCAAGAAAATGTGGGCTCGCCTATAAGTAGTATTCGTTACACATTTGTCACACTCACCTTCAGATTTTACACCTGATTATTGTATGCCAGTGAGTAATCGTCTTCATTGTGTATCCAAATTAAACTATCAATTATCATCTTTCACTTATTTTCTAATCTTTCAACAGTTAATCATATATGATTTGACCTTTTGAAGATATGCCACTCAGTGATATTGAACCAATGAAACACCATAATGTCGGTCAACAAGAGTTTTCAATCTGTGAGCCAAATTCAATCTCCGCACAATAGCAGATGATAGAATCATTACACGGAATTTAAGTTTCCAATAGGTTCTCATAATTTCTTCAAGGCCAGAATTTTACGCTTTTTCCACACCACCCCCAGCCACAATTTTTAGGCTGATGGGTGCTGTTCAGAGTAGGGCGCCAAACTGAAAAAGCTCAAGTTCTGCATCTCGGGTGGGAAGGATTGACTGGCAGCTCTCCAAAGCGGTACTTTGATCCAAGGGCAGACGGAAGTTTCATTTGCTGCCAATCAATGCTCAAATGGGAGTAAAATGAAAGCAGGCCTGTTGATTTGATTTGATTAATTATTGTCACATGTATTAGTATACAGTGGAAACTATTGTTTCTTGCACGCTACACAGACAAAACACACCATACATAGAGAAGAAAAGGAAAGAGGGCAGAATATAACGTTTCAGTCATAGCTGGGGTGTGGTTGTCGGGGCTGGGTTATGCACCAACTCTCGGGATGGCAGGCATCAAGCACTCACCATTCTTAATATTTAGGCCCAGGTTTTAGCTTGAAATATATAATTCAAAATCCTTGTCCTTTTCTACAGCAAAACAAAACTAGTTTGTAGTGTATGGCAAAAGTGGATGAATGTGTGAGCTTGGCCAGGATCCACTTGCATTCAGCATTATGCTCATTGAAGTACCATAATTCTTTGCAGTGTGCTGAGTTTATACGTGTTACATGCCTGTGTATGTTATGTCTTGCTGATGTGACCAGACTGCAGGGTTCAACTAAATGCCTAAGCTCCTAAGTCTAAAACTTTAAAGATGATTTGATTCTTTTTGGGTGGTTAAATCTATTTTTAGAATGTGTCAGCTGGTTACAGTCTGTGATGGATGCCGAGGTTTCCTTGCACTTAATGAAAGACAGACTAATAGCACTGTAAAGGAGATGGTATATATTTGGTTCTATTTATAGTGTTGTTTGCAGCATAAAAATAGTTTGCTCAGGAGAGAAAAATCTCCAGCTGTGTTCTAGCTGTTAAGGATTCCTCTTAGGAATCTGGAGTTGGCAAATATGAAATATTTTCCTTAGCTCTTTTTCCCACAGGAAACTTACTTAAAACATTTAGGTGGTTTGCTTTTTTTCCAGAAATTACTTAATTTGTAAAAGCAGTAACTAGACTTCTTCTCTTGCATTTTCTTGATAGTTTTCACAAACGGACTAGTCTCTGCCTTTCAATTGGATGAATGGAAAATGTTTCAACTTTGAGTTACCAAAATGAAATAACATATACCAGATGTGATTATATCATTTCTTTCCTTCTCTGTTTGTTATTATTCAAATCAATTGATGCCTCAGAATGTGACACTAGTATTACTGTGCTGCAGATGACATGTACTTTTAGCAACATCTATTCAGCAGTCTGTAAACTCCCACTCAGTTCATCTGAAATCCTAGAATGCCAAATGGCCTCTCTAATCTACATTCTGTTCCAGAAAGAAATTTACAGCATTTCGTCATCATAGCTGAACAATCAATCGACTCGGCACGTAGGCCTGTGACTCAAAGTCCATTAACCCTTTGCCACAACTTCCAAACAGATCAGCAGAAACAAAAAGAGTGTTTTTTAACTCCCCTCTCTTCTTCTCACATTTATCATTGTTTCGTGTGGAAAGAACCTAAAGACCCTGAAGATGGGAGAGAAGTTACAAATTAAAACAGAATCAATTCATGTTTTACTAAGAAATGTCAGTTCAAAGATAGGAAAAGTGCAAATCTGGTTTTATAGGACAAGCCAGCAGAATTCCTTTCCCCCTACACATCCGCAAATAAGCATATTTTTGTTGGGATTTTGGCTGGGTTCAATTACTGAGTATAGAATTGCTTGTCTTTACATGCAGAAATAACTTATTGTTCAGACAAGTCTTCTTCATTATTTCTCTAATTAATATCTCCCATCATTTTACTAATAATGTTCTTTTTAAAGTTGACTTGAAAGGGTAGATTTACAAATTTGTGCCCCAGTAGTGCAGGGTCAGAATGTTGTGCCTTACTCCAGTACTTTTGCAGATGATCTAAGCCTGCGGTCCAGTGCAGTACTAGGGCCATATTGCATTGTCAGAGATGCCATTCTTCCAATTAGACTTTGAATCTAAGCCACAACATTATTTGAAGATGAGCATGAAGATTTTCTTGTGCATTGGCCAATATTCTTCTCTAAAGCAGCTGTCAAAATTAGTCTAACCACTCATTGATCGGATCATAGAACTTACATTGCAGAAAGAGGTCAATCAAATTGTCATATATGACATATCTCCAGTACTGAAAATAGCTGCTAAGCTTTAACATAATAATATAATAATATGAAATATTTGGATGTTTCTGAGATGTTTGACTTAAAACGTTCTCCACATTCCATAGTTAACAACTTTTAGAAGGTAGGAGAGCTGGCATTTTTCCAGATCAAATAGGTCCAAGACTTAAGTTCCTAAGAGGAGAATAAACTTAGAAGCCAATCAGCCAAAGATGACCAGATATTAAAAGTAGTGTTTAAGGCGGTTGTGCAAACAGAATTATCAAACTTCTTCATGTGAGCAGATCTACAGTCAACAAGGTAACTGTTAGTGAAATCACTAATCAAGAAAGGAGGGAGAGGCAAAACAGGAGTCTGAGACAAGCACTGAAAATTCTAGACTCTATGATTAAGGATGTGGCAACAGGATCCTATGCCTAAGAAAAATGAATTACATTTTTAAAAAACCATTCTATTGTCACTATAACTTTCATCAGTTCTCTATAAGATATATTGTGTGATTGGGCATGAGGGGGTGATAAACAGCACTGGGGGTTGGTGCGTTACATAGTTTGGTAGGTGGACATAAGGAGCCATTTGGGGTGGAAGGAGACACATGTTAGCAGGGTGTCATAAGTAAGATCTTTTGAACTTAGTTTTCAAAACTTTCTCTCATATAGGCCACAGTTCATGATAAGTCTGAGTGCTGTGAGTCACAATTCTTTGAAAAGCTGGCCCAACTCCATGAAAATTGAGAATGATTAGGTCATGCCTATCTTTGCAATGGAGCCAGCCAGGGTAGAGGTGCAGGGTACAAGTTTTGACTTGAATCAGCCCACACACATAAGAGGGTTACTGACACCAGAAACCCTAGTAAATGGTGTCAGGAATCCTGGAATTGGGTTCTTGTCGCCATTTTCACCATTCCATGGAGTCTCCACAATTCCACACAAACTCAAACCATGATTTTCTAAGTTTCTACCTCTTTATTACTGGATCCAGCAGTTCCCTTTGACAGCTGTTACGCTCACTGGCCTATTGTTTCCTATTTTCTGACCCCCCCGCATCTTTCTTAAATAATGGTGTCAGATTTGTGATTTTCAAACCACTTCCAAAATCTAAGGCACTTTGGAAGATTACATCCTATACATGGGCAATCTGCAGACATTTTCTTTAAGACCCTGTGATGCAGAACATCAGCTTGCCATCCTTGTCTACAACTTCCCTTTCACGTCAAAGCAACATTGTGGCAAATTCTATGGTCTTGCTTGTCCTAAAACTGGAAAATACCACCCGAGGTCAACGAACCTTTCCATTGCCAGCCCTTCGGCTGCTCCAATTCCTGTGGCAGGGGGGTAGGTAGAATTCCAGCCTACATTTCTGTCAACAAAGATTACATCAAAAAACATGTGTGTATTGTGATAGATGAAAGTGGTGAACAATCAAGGGGTACTTTAACTCAACTTAAAGGAGATATAGTACCTCTTATTAGTAAAATTAGAAAATATCTCAAAATTATAAAGCAAAATGTACGAAACAAACAGTTACATGTTTCAACAGGCAAAAGACTCAAACTCTAAATCTTCCATTCAAATAAGCGCTAAACTTGTTTCAAGGTTCAAAACATATAAAGAAATATTATATACTTCTGGTGACTGTAATTTTGCTTCTTCATATTTCAAGAAATGCAAAGTTGCTCAGACTTTTCCTGAAGGGGCAGTGGGTGAGTCTGTAAGGTTTCTAAATGATACACCTCTTTTTAACAATTGCTGGCTTCAGGATTAATCACACAAAGTCAGTTCGATGAGTGAAAGGGAAAGGACCATTAGCAGAAGTTTACTGAATAAAGCTGGTTAATAATGAAAAATAATAAGGAACTGTATTGGGGAACAGAAGAAAGTGCAGCAAATGAAGAAAGCATTTGAGGCTAAGGTCAATGTAGTTCAAGGATTGGCTTCATCAGTAAATTAATATTTGATCTTATATATTCTTGTCAGTTCTTTTGCAAATATTACATACGACTATTTTTGGAAGATATCAAAGCCTACTGACATCTGTAAATCCCTAAAACTAGAAGCAGAATGAAAAGCTCTGAAGAACTATTGCAAACTTCATACAATCAACAATGTTTTTGCATGACTGCCATGTTTGCATT
Organism: Sphyrna mokarran; assembly: GCA_024679065.1. Classification (NCBI taxonomy): domain Eukaryota; kingdom Metazoa; phylum Chordata; class Chondrichthyes; order Carcharhiniformes; family Carcharhinidae; genus Sphyrna; species Sphyrna mokarran. The sequence continues at coordinate 11,879 of JAGIQG010000528.1, forward strand.
TAGGAGTACCCTCAGGACAAAATCATTCAGAAGAAAGTATTTTGAATGAGAAACATGTCTTCTCTATAATCTCCAACCAGTGGTTAGCACTGCTACCTCACAGCACCAGAGACTTGGGCTCAATTCTAGCCTTGCGTGATTGTCTGTGTGAAGTTTGCATGTTCTCCCCATGTCTGCGAGGGATTCCTCCAAGTGCTCCGGTTTCCTTTCACAGCACAATGACGTGCAGGTTAGGTGGATTAGCCATGCTAAATTGCCCCTTAGCATCTGGGGATTAGTAGGATAAATACATAAGAATAGGATTTGGGTGGGATTGTTGTCAATGCAGGTTCAATGGGCCGAATGGCCCGCTTCTGCACTGTTGGAATCCTATGAAAAAAAACCAATTCCCTTTGCATTTTGCAGCTGAGCATGAAATAAATTACAGGTTGATGGACGATTTCCATACTTCACAATTTCTGTAATTCAAAACATATGTTGGTAATTAATAAATAAAGCTGATCAATCAATGTTCAATTAGCTTTTAGTCATTTTCTTTTGAAAACTGACTGACTGTTTAAAATGCCCAATTGCCCATAAATCCTGTAACGTGATATGGTAATGTGCCCTTTATTCATCTGTACATGACTCTGATGTCTGGAATGGCATGGAACATTTTTTTCATGCCTTCGCTAGAGCATAACCAAACCAATTGTCATTTAAAAAATTAGCTTGTTTATAGTTGTTTGCTGTCAATAGTAAGAGAGCATGCTGCATCTCAGTTTGTTTCCAATTTCTCTTTCTTATGAATCACTTTTAATATCTTATCTCAATTTTCCTTCTTCCTTTGCCATTTCAGGGTGATGTTCTATTTGTCAGAAACATTTCAGACAGTAAATGTTAGAAATTGCTGTGCTGCTCAAATCAACATGTCCATTTGATAAAGTAAGGGGTTACAAGTTAAAACGTCAGAAAATGGTTGGCAAAGAAGTCACCAGTTTCAGTGGGAGATATTAATCCAAATTAGAGGATCATGTTGCAGTTTTCATCTATTTATGACACCTGTGGATGTTTCCTCCCAGTAAAAAGTGGAACTGACAACATTGTCCTAGTGGGACAATCTAGGACCAGAAGGCATAAACTTGGAATAAGAGATCATCCATTGAGCAAGAGATTAGGAAGAATTTCTTCTCTCAGAGAGTAGTGAATCTGTGCAGGTCTATGGAGGTTGTATCATTAAACATATTCAAGATTGAGAGAAATAGATTTTTAATCAGTAGTGGAATCAAATATTATCGGGATAAATGGGAAAATGGAATTGAGGATTATCACATCAGATCAATCATGATCTCATTGAATAGTGGAGCAGATTTGCCGGGTCGATTGGCTCCTCCATCTTACAGATGTAGCCTTATGATTCGACTCTTTATCAAAACTAGTGAAAAATGTAAATGGCATTCAAAACCCATCTAACTTAGCTTTGAATAAATTCAATGACCCAGTCTTCATTGCTTTCTATGGGAGAGAAATCCTTACGCTAACAACTGTCTGAGAGAAAAGAAATCTCCTCACCACCTTTAAAGAAGCCCTTTTATTTTTAAATGTTGTCTCCTAGCTCTGGGTTTTTCTAAAAGAGCAAACATCCATCCAGTATCCAGATACAAAGTCCCTTCAGTGTTTTATGTGTATTATAAAAACAGAAAATAGGTGCAGGTATAGGCCATTTGGCCCTTCAAATCTGTATCACCATTCAATCTGATCATGGCTGATCATGCTCTTTTAGTATCCCACTCCCACTTTCTGTCCATACCCTTTGATCCCTTTAGCTGTAAGGGCCACATTCAGCTCCCTCATGAACATATCTGATGAACTGGCCCCAACAGCTTTTTGGCAGAGAATTCCACAACTTTCTGAGTGAAGAAGGAATTCCTCATCTCAGTCCTGAATGTCTTACCCCTTATTCTTAGACTGTCAAATCATCTCTCATTCTTCTAAATTCAAATGGGTCTAGGACATACCTTTTCAGCATTTCTTTATCAGATATACCCAAATGAGATTTGGAGTGGCAAAGTGGCACAATGGTTAGCATTGAAACCCCATAGCGCCAGAGACCCAGGTTTGATTCCCAGCTTGGATCACTGTCTGTGTGGAGTTTGCACATTCTCCTTTTTTTTTTGAAGAAAAATAGCCTTTTTCCTCAGATGGAGAAAGCTAGCACGAGGGGACATAGCTTTAAATTAAGGGGTGGTGGTTATAGGACGGATGTCAGAGGTAGGTTCTTTACCCAGAGGGTGGTAAGGGTATGGAATGCCCTGCCTGCTGCAGTTGTAGATGCGCCAAGTTTGGTTGCGTTTAAGAGGTTAGTAGATAAGTTTATGGATGAAAAGGGAATGGTTTAGGTTAGAGGGTCATTGCTTTTTCCTAATTGGTCGGCGCAACATCGAAGGCCGAAGGGCCTGTTCTGTGCTGTAATGTTCTATGTTCTATGTTCTGCCTGTGTAGGTTTCCTCTAGGTGCTCCAGTTTCCTCTCACATCCAAAGATGTGCAGGCTAGGTGTATTGGCTGTGCTAAATTCTCCCTTAGTGTACACAAACAGGTGCTAGAATGCAGTGATGACAAGGTTTTCACAGTAACTTCATGACAGTGTGAATGTAAGCCTACATGTAAATAATAAATAAACTTTACTTTTAAAATTGTTGGGTGATTCAAAATTTGGAAGCATTGTGAAATGTGAGGAGAGCTATGATTGTAGTGCAATTGGAATGGATATATATTTATATATATATATAATATATAAATATATACACATATAGGGTTTTCTGTGTCTGAGAGGAATGTTTAAAAAATCAGCTTTATGCTACAGGCAGTTGGTAAGTCTGGTGGGAATGCAACTCTTCATTTTAGCCTGGCAAGTAGTTATGTTGAGTTAATAGACTTTTGTCTACTTATGTTTCCTTTGAATTTCTGATTAGGGTGAAAGGTTAAGCAATGATGTGGTTTATGTGCAGCCTTGGGTCTGTAGCAGAGAAAAAAAAGCTTTTGGCAGAAAGCAGTTTAGCTTGCAGCTGAAGTCTGGTTAAAGTTAGAAGGATTTTGCAGGCTTCTGGAACCTCTGAAAGCTTCAAGATAGTTTACAGATTACAGCAAGTAGATTTGTGGTTACTAACTGTATTTAAAGTGGCATTTAAGTCTGTAAGAGGAATATTGCTTATTTTGAACCTAAACAGATATAAATAAGAAATTAAAGTTGTTTGCTGTTCATTTTTACATATTGTTCAATTATTAATAGTTAAGTTGCTTCATTTGTTAGAGTTCCTCACTTTGTTAGTAAAATCATTCCTGGAAGGAAGTATCCTTTCCTCACATTTATGCCAAAATAGAAAAATTGTTGGGGTCTAGTCTAACTGCATAATGTAACTTAGGGTTTTGGTTTGGGATCCTAACAGGAGGATAATGTTGCATTTCAAAAGACATAAACAAGTTCATGGAATGACAGACACATGACAGATGATGTTGAATGTGGAACACGTAAAGTGATTAATTTTGATAGTGTAGGATTTTTTTCAGAGTCCAATATATTATGCTGGCTTTATGTGAGAGATTTCTCTTTATTAATTACAGCTCATCAAATACAAAGAATTCATGGACACAATAAATTCTGGTTAAAGACATATTTCATTTTGCCCAGGCCTGCTCCACACATGTAGGAGAATGACTTGGAGACAGCCCAGATCATTCTAAATTATATTATTAAGATGAACTGCAATTATATGTTTTTCAAAAATCATTTCCCCCTACTCTATCATCCTAAGTGGATGCACCAGTCATGTTAGCATGAATTATTTACCTTGGCCAATAACATTCTGTACTCTGGTGACATAAAAATACTTATGTCTGTAAAGTCCAGAAGTTCCTGCCCACTGTCTCCTCGCAGCCCATTATGAAAACCCAGAAAGTTCTTTCTCATTGTCTCCTGGCAATGCCAAATACATTAGTCCACAATTAGTCTAGCAATTCCTTATTGGAAGGAATTGAATTATTCTATTCATTCGGCTGGCTAGGATTGTTTGAACTACCTGAGATCCACATTGATAAGAATTCTGCTCAGTGGCTATATTGTTCTTAAAGAATGTGGTTTGCCTTACTCAACTTTTAGCCCATTATGCTTTGAGGCAATCTGTCATTGACCAAGATGTACATTTTAATACAAAATATATAAAAACACACATTTAAATTCTCTAACAGTGGTAATATGTGTTTTTATGCAAAATAGTAGCTTTGTAACTCAAGGTACTTTATGCTTTTTCCACACTATATTCACTCTAAATTAGTTTTATCTTCATCTATCAGTCCTTTAGTTCAAAGTTATCCTAAATTCTTCCAACAGGTCAGAAGAGCATGAGAAGATTAAACAAAATAAAAGGTACAACGCTAAAGGGCATGTGAGAGCAGAGAGACAGGTGTGCATATGTAAACATATCATTGAAAATGGCAGGTCAGATTGTAAGAGTGGTTAATAAAAAGTGCAGTGTATTGAACTTGTAAAAGATACTAGTTCAGCCTCAGTTAGAGTACTGTATCCAGTTCTGGACACTGAACTTCAGAAAGGATATGAAGTCATTGGACTGAAAGCAAAGAAGATTCATGGGCATGTTTCCAGGGACAAGAAACTTCAGTTATGAAGATGGATGGATGAAGCTAGGATTGTGTTCCCTGGAGAAAAATAGGCTGAAAGGAGATTTGATCATTTATTCAAAATCATAAGGGGTCTGGACAAAGAAGATAGGAGAAACTGTTCTTTTTCATGAAATGTTAAAATGAAATGACACAAATTTAAAGAGAATGCCAAAAGAAGCAAAAGAAATATGAGAAAAACATGTAAAGAAATGGGCTTGACAAAAGGTTGTATGGACACGAAACATCAGCTTTTTTCTCTTCTCACAGATGCTGCCAGACCTGCTGAGATTTTCCAGCATTTTCTCTTCTGGTTTGAGAAAAACATTTTTACACAGTGAGTGGCTAAGTCTGGGATGCACTGCCCGGGAGTGTGGTGAAGACAGATTCAATTGAAACAAATATATGGTCCTTCGGCAACTTTAATTTCATGTGCCAGTGTGATTCAATGTCTAACTAGATGACAACAGATATCTGCACTGAAGTTCTAAGTCACTCGCTTAATGTCTGTCGACAATCTCTCCAAAAATCAGTCAAGCTACTGAGATAGGTGAGGTAGGTCAGATATGAATTATTAAGGTGCTTATTTTCACAATGAGTGAGCACAATAAAAATGAGCAGATTTGTTCAATTTATTCAATCAGCCTATGTCTAATAACACCAAATAATGGATATTCTTCACATCGCTGGATACCTTATGTGACTTGGATATTAACAAGTACAATGTGTATACATTGACCTGGAGGTAGATTCAGAAACTTAATTCCATTGGAATAGATTATCTGGAGAAGTAGCAGAAATAAGTTCAGGTGCCTGTCTCAAATTCAGGGCTCGTGTCATCTTACTTTGGCTATGTCTTGTTTAATCTATTTATGCCTTGATCTTATTTCACTTGTTATACCCAAGAACTATAAAAATATATGTAGTATTTTTCAATACAAGATCTGCTTAGAGATATTTCTTGGAGGTAGCAAGTATTCTAACAGATGTTCCTTTTCTGTCATTGTAGCCATTCAATTATAGCCTGCCAGCACTGCCAGTCACCCTGAGGAGCTTGAAACTTGAAGCACTGTGCATCCCTCACACTAATGTTTGTGAGGCACTCATTTTACATCTTTGAGTTAGCTGAGTCACTGCCAAAAGGAGGGAGAGCGAGTGACTTTGCCAAAGGATTTACTGTGTGGATAATTACCCAACTACCCCAACAATCCGACCTGACTGCCTTTGACCATCTCAGTATCCTACCAATTACTACCCTTGACCACCCCACTAACCTGTGGCCTGACTAGCCCCAAACCACCAGCCTACACTCCAAACCTGCTATCCACTCATCCATTATCTAGCTAACCCACTTATCTACCTCACCCACTTACTCATCCTCTCATTTACCTATTCATCAATTAATTTATCCATTCGCTAGTCCACAAATTAATTAAAGGATTTAAACCTTCAAGAATTTAACTGAATGTTCCAGATACTGTTATTAAAAAGTGCACGTCCTGACCTTCCCCAGCTCTGTTTGAGCTTGGATCAGAATGTATGGGAAGAAATGGGCAGTATAATCAGGTTTGTAAAAATGTTGCAGACAGCGACAGTCCAATAAATCCCGTGGTTAAAATGTAGGCCCATATTCACATTGCAAATCTACTGTTTTTCTCCACCAAGGATGCAGCAATATTCTTTTATCTCCCTTGGGTATGAGCTATGGTAAAACTTACCAGTGTTGACCCCAATTCTATGCTAAGCATAAGAGTTAATTAGATTGCCAGTGATGGAACCACCTGGAAGAGCCAGTGTTTATTCTAAGTAAGTGAATGATATTTCTCTCAGCCAAGTGGATTAATAATTCAGGTCAGTCAAAAATAAGAATAGTAACTCATACGTCATAATAACCACTTTTCAGTTGAAAAGAATAATTCTAATCATTGCACTAAGAGTTGAGCAATCACTTAGCCCCATGCAATTTACAAATCAGTCTGACAGTGGTTTTGTATAAACCATTGATGTATGTGATCTGCCTGTAACTTACAGACACTCATAAATCTAAATGGGCATCTTCCCTCTCTTCCAAATATGGCTAATTACTAACAAAATTTGATTTTTAAAAATTCTGTTTCCCTAATTATAGCCTTCTATCAACACTGTCTGTTAGAACAAGGGTCAATAATGGTAGACTTTAACTATTTCAATATCAACTTGGATTGAAACAATATAAAGTGCACTAAGGGAGAAGAATTCACGCAGTGTGTCCAGGAAAATCCTTTTCAACCAATTAGTGACAAACTTAACAAGAGGAGATGAAATTCTAGATCTAGTCCTGGGGAAGAAAGAAGGGCAAATGGGTGATGGGTGAAGTGACAGTTGTCGACCTTATTGGGGATAGTGATCATAATTCAGTTAGATTTAGCATTACCATGGAAAAGGACAGAGATAAAGCAGGAGTAAAAGTTTTGAATGGGGAGAAGACAAATTTTGAGAAGGAACTTGGTCGAGGTAGACTGAACAGTACTGCTAGAGGAAAGATCAGTGGAAAACCAATGGGAAGCACTAAAAAGCAAGATCCCAAAAGTACAAATAGACATGTCCTCTCCAAAAATAAGATTTCTACTGCCAAATCTAAACTCCGCCCCTCCCTCCTTGGTTGTCTAGAGATATGCAGGGGAAGATCAAATACAAAAATAAATTGTATGATCGGCACAAAGAATTAAGCATTACAAATAGCTTAGATGAATAAAAAAATGCAGGGACAAAGTGAAAAAAGAAATAAGGAAATCAAAGAGAGGGCATGAGAAAAGATTAGCAAGTAAAGGTTTCTACCAATATATTAATGGGAAAAGGTTAGTTAAGGAAAAAAGGGACCTATCAGAGAAGGAGAAGAAAACTTGTATGTAGATGTAGCGGTGTAAGAAGGGTTTTAAATGAATAGTTTGTCTCTGTGTTTATAAAGTTGTTGCAGATATCTTAGTCCAGGAGGAACACTGAGATATTGGATGAGATAATCGTAAAGAGAGAGGAAGTATTCGGAGGACAGATGGATTTTAACACAGAAGAGTATAAGGTCATGCATTTAGGGAGGTCAAACAGTTACAGGGAATTTACAATAATTGAGAATTTACTAAGAGATGTAGATGAAGTGAGAGATCTTGGCGTACAAGTGCACAGGTCTTAAAGATAGCAATTCAATGGACAAAGTTGGAAAGAAGGCATATAGAATATTCTCCTTCATTGACAGGGGTATAGAATATAAAAGTAGAGATATAATCTTGAAACTGCATAAAACACTGGTGAGACCATAACTGAAGCATTGTGTGCAGTTCGGGATCACCACATTACAGGAAGGGTGTAATTGTTCTGGAGAGAGACTGCAGGGAGGATTTACAAAAATATTGTCAGGGCTAGAAAAGTGTAGTTTTGAGGAGAGATTGGATCAGTTGGGATTATTTTCCTTGGAACAAAGAAGGTTGAGAGGTGATTTGATTGAAAGACACAATACTATGAGGGGATGTAATAGAGTAGACAGGATAAAATTGTTTCCTTTGGCGAAGAATTCTAGAACCAGGGATTGAGATAAATGGCAGAAGGTGTAGAGGAGACATGAGGAAGAACTTTTTTTACATTGAGGTTCTTGGGTGCCTGGAATTTGCTGCCTAAGTTGATGCTGGAGGTAGAGATCCTGAACTCTTTTAAAAAGTATCTGGATTTGCAGAAGGCTATGGGCCAGGTGCAAGAAGGTGGGATTAAAAAGGCACCTTGGTGTCCTCAGGCTGGCATGGACAAGATGGGTCAAATGGCCTCCTTCTTGCTGGATCTTTTCAATTCTTCTATGGATCGTCCTATGAAGTCGCTGATAGTAAGTTGCCAGATCCAGGATAATCTGGCAGTTCTCATATTCCTACGCTACTGGAATATGTGGGCGTAGTGGAAGTGTGGTGTATAGACAAAGGAAAACCTACTATGTTCCAAACATAAGGAAAGTCATACTTCTTCAAAGCATTCTCAGTGAAATTTATTTTGATCTGATGAAAAATAGCAGCATATTATTCTGGTAAACCAGGTAGTACAGTTAGTAAAGATTGCGTTTCCAAATGCTAAACATCTGCCTTTACATATCAAACAGGAGAGCAAACATTCCCATTTTCCTCATGACAAAAATATAGTTGCATAATACCTCTGAGTGTGAGTTACCCAAATTACCCACTGTACACCCACTGTTCTCATACATTAACGACTTCTTATTCTACTAGTCAGTCTCTGAACATGAATTGCACAAATTATTTTTGAACCATGCACAGTTCTTAATGGATCCACCTTCCAGGAGTGGAGACGACTGGATCTGCAAGAAACAGTCTGTACTAGAAGAGGAGAAATACGGGGCCTGATTTTATCATTGCATTGTTCACGTTCTCAGGCACAAAAACTTGGTAAAGTTGGGCACAAGGCAGGTAGCGCAATCTGAGCCTGCCTCCACATCCGTTCCCCCTTTACCAAGCCCAAAAATGGCTGCGATCAGGACTGTGTCTGAAAAGGGTGCAATGACTTTTTAAATGTATTTGCATGTATTTAAATTGACTTAATGGGCTGCATATCCAACCTTACCCTCACTTCCCCCTTTATCACTGCATTTGCCCATCCAGATTCAGTGCAAAACAGACATGCTCTTACAAAAATCTGATTTGGGCGCTATAGCTAGTGAGGAGGTAATTGCTGAGCTTTTACCACTCTGCTTGAAATTGGTGAGGGCGTCCGCTGATACTCTGCCTTATATCGGTGAGAGGGGAAAGGTGGGTTCACTGCCACTCTGCCTTAGACCAGTGAGGGGGAAAGGGGGCTCCATTGCTGCTCTGCCTGGGATCAGTGAGGGGAAAGGGGGAGAGGCAGCGATTGGTCTGGGTGGCAGGGGGTGGGGGACAAGAGGGTCAGTAACGCTGTGGGGATGGAGCAATGAATGTGGAGGGCAGGGAGAGGCATTATCCGGATGTGACAGGGGAGCAGTATTCTACCTTTTTGTTTCACCACACATGCACAGTTGAAGGTTCCAATCAGAGCTGCAGGGTTTCAGGCTTGTTAAGCCCTATCCACAGGCTTCTGCAGTGTAATTCGGAATCGCTGATATTTTTCAGGCAGAGTGTATATGAGGATGCCTGAGAACAGGTCTAGAAGTTGGATCTGAAACACTCCCAGTTTCAAGTCCACCCAGCACTCAGAATCAAAATGGTAAAATGGAGCCCTCAGAGCAAGACCTTCACTCACTTCTTGGGAATGGTGATAGACAGACTTACAAAAGACATCTCTTCTGCAGCAGTTAGAAATAGAAATCCAGCAGCAGTGACATAGAAAAGTGGTAAGTTCAGAAGTTCTTGACAAGCTGCTGTTAGGGATTGCGTATAAGTAACATAAATTAGAAAAAAAAACATGTCTCTGTGAATTTTAGTAAGGAACACTAATAATGGGACGGTAAAGCTGAATCAAGTTAAGGTGAAATGAGATAATAAATTAAACAAAATAAGATAAAATTAGAGAGAGGAGCTGGGAGGATAAAGGGAGCAACAGAGAGAGTGAGGTGGAAAGCAGACCCAGGTGGATAAAGAAACAAAAGAGACAGCAAGACGGAAAGCGGAGGTGGGTGGATAAAGGAGCAAGAGAAAGAATGTAACAGTGAGCAGAGCCGGGAGAACAAAAAGGTGATCGAGAGAGCAAGACAGAGAATGAAACTGGGAGGATAAAGGAGGGATGGAGTGAGCAAAATGGAGAATGGAGTGCTACTTTCAATCTCCTGTGGTGATGTCAGGAGTCAAAAGTGACACAGTCAAGTGGATGCAGCTGGTTGGGTGTGTTTGGTTGGATAAGCATTCATTACTTTTATTGCTTATAGTTTTTAAGGTTTTATTTTTGTGGTTCATTGTTTGTAAGGGATACATTCTGCAATAATGACAAGCAGAGAAGAAATGCCTAAAAGTAACTAATGTTTCTTGGTATTAAGTGTTTTCCAAAAGTTTGAATTTAATTTAAAAGGGGTAAATCAAGGCAGGAGTGTTCAAAATTGTGATATGTTCTTCCCGCTGCATGTGGGAATCCAGAAACATTTCCAATGCTTGGGGCCAGCATATGTGCAGGAGGTGTCTACAGCTTCAGCTCCTGGAAGTCTAGGGCTTTAGAGCTGGAACGGTGGTTTGGGATGGAGAGTATCCTGAATAGCCTGCATAGAGAGGTGGTCACAATGCAGAATGCCTGTTTAAGTACAGCTCACCAATGATTCCAAAAATTGAGTTAAAAAAGGCAGTCAAAGCCACTCTAGCACTCGCAAGCAGACCTCAAACAGGCCAGAATTCAGTCAAAGAAGGCAGAAAACAAGCAAAGAAAGAAAGAACAAAATCAATGAGCTTTTAAAATATTACTGTTGCAGGCTCTTTGTTTCCTGTTAGTATGATTTAGTGTAGTCTGCACTGGGGCAGACCAATTTCACAAATGCATCCTGCCGTAAGTGTAGAAATAGCTCTATTTAAATACTGTAATGAAACTTTTAATTACTTCTTGTACTTGACCTTGATTATGACAAAACAGCTTGATTCAGCATAACAGATGCTGTAGAATACCAGTAAAGTGTACACATTCTGCTCTTCATCTGGACTCTTAGGTGCCCATTTTATGTTGCTTCACGATAAAATTTCTAAGCCTGAACATTCAAAATTCCCAATATGTTGTCTGATTGAATAATGGTATGAATTCCTAAAATTACTCTTCACATCTAACTCTCTGTAGGACTAGATCCCTGCTACTGATAGAGCAGCAATGTCTAAATAGGTCGCCACTTGTGGAATGCCTAGCAGCAGATAACTTGAGAATCTTGTTTGTGCAGCTCGGCCTATCAATAAGGAGATCACAACTGCACAGAGTGTCTTAGACATTGGTTCATTCTAATCATTTGCTGTTGATTTAGCTGGCATCAAATATTATAAAATAAAGCTGCATTCATTACACATAGTTTCACAGGAATCACAGGCTCATTGAATTCCACAGAGGTGGAGAGCAGCAGTTAGCAAGATGGAAAGAATTCCAAACTATTTTTTCCTTCTTCAGAGTCTTAGCTGATCTAAACTTCAGATTTTAAAGTGCCTGCACTCTTCACCCATATGGTCAATTGTGCAATATTCAGTGAAGGATCATGCACATGAATAATTGGTACCTGGAATCACAGTAAAACTCATTTAACTATAGTTAGTCTGATTATTGCATATACATCAAAAAGCAGGACTATAGGTCATGAATAGGAATTAATAAATTGCAAATTCACTTTAGATATCAGGAAAGTTGCTTAAACAAAGTGCCATAAATGCAGGGATTAATTTACCAATCATGATGATTGAGCCAAAAAAACTGAGGTTTTAAAAATGCAGAAGGTTGCCATGAGGAAGACATAATGCACAAGAAAGAACTTCATTGGAAAGGGTAACCCTTTTCTCCTCCACAACTTTACTGTCGAGTTTTTGAGATGCAAACAATAAATTAAGGGGCTTCCAGACAAGAAAGAAAAAACCATGTGATAAATAAAAGAGGCCATTGCGATCAATCCTGACAAAGGATTATGTACAATTTGCACCAGTATGGAATATCATCAGTTTATTTAATCTCACATACCGGGGAAATAAAGATGTGAAAGTTCTTACTGACCCACAAAGGTAATCATGTGGAAATTGCAGAAAATCAATCCGACATTGCAACCTAAATTATTCAATCCTGTCTCGCTACTTTCCACAGATGGTATTGTTCATGAGTCTAAGAAGACAGGAACCATAGATTTTCCATAAAGTATTTCTCTAAACACTGTCTATTCTTGTGACCTTCAATTCCATTACTAAAATGATTCCAACCCCTTGTAACGTTTTTGTTCTTTCTTGCCAGCGTCTCTCTGCCAAATTACTCTCCTTCCCTTTCCCCCAGCTCTTGAGGGAATTGATCAAATACTGTAATATTCCTATTTGGAATAAATCAAATAACAAATTAAAGTACTGCAATATTGGTCCCACAGGTACTTATTGCCCGCAAGTACCTTGCCCATATAGTCATGATTCTGATGTGTGCAATCAATTGTAATTGGGTAAATATGGGATACCACAGTTAATTAATGGAATGCATTACTCCAGAGAGGAAAATAAAAACAAAAGGATGCAGGAATAAAAATTTTAAGTCAATTTACTTCAATAAATGGGCACTAACTGATGGCAGAGAGCCAGTCCCAATCTCCTCTTAGAAGCACAAACATTTTGTCAAAGGAAACTTTGGTCTTCTTTTGAGCCACCACCAGCATCCTTTAAAGCCCTGTTTGTTCATACTGACAAATTGAAAATAGTGCAGGATTTTCCATTTCTAAGCTCGCTCACTTTGCATTCAGATGAGGTAATCGTTTGTGCATTTACAGACCCCGATTTAAATTGAATCAGGTGAGCCTTCAGTATCAGAGACATTAGAGCTGCCCAGTCCCAGAGTTTCAAAAGCCACCCGTCCATTTTTCACTACCGAAAATCACCACTTATGGCTTTAAAGAATGAAGAAATTGATAACGTTAATTTTTGATATTTTCAAATCATGGTTCTACACAAAGTAGTTCTCAATATCTACATTACTCTATGGTATTAAACAGGAGTGAATCACATGTACCTTGTCTTTGTTTCTTTATTTCCATTTGAAAATCGCTTAACATTTATTTTCTCTTCATTCTGAAATGGTTCAGTGTCTTGCATCTTCTTTATTGCCCTTTTCTGAATCTTTTCCATCAGTACTGCTTTTCCATATTGGTGGTCTGATAACAACATGTTGTCAGATCAACCACGAAATAAGCTTTTTAGGATTTAATGCATACTTAAATTTCAGATTCAGTTAAGGGCAATAAACTTGAATCCCACATTAGTGTTCTGATGTTAAATCAATGTAATTACACCAGTATGAGGACAGCTTTGGCCCTAGAGGGCCAGACAGAAAGACTAAAAAGTGCGACAGTTGATAAATCGAGGCAGATGTTTAAGGAAATATTCAACTCTTGCCAACTAAAATACATACCAGGGAGGAAGAAAAATTATAAGAGGGCCTAAGCCAGGCGGCTAAAGATAACATAAAGGCAAAAGCTAAGGCATACAATATTGTAAAGATCAGTAGCAGGCTAGAGGATTGGGAAACTTTTAAAGACCAACAAAGGTTTACTAATAAGTAATAAACAGACAAAAGTCAATTATGAAAGAAATATAGTGCAAAATTTTAAAGAGGATATCTGAGTATTGAAGGCTCTAAGAGGTCGATCTTACCATTCTCACCCCACCAGTGATGAGTTGGTACAACTGCGAGAGAGCTGAGAAATCA
>JAGIQG010000529.1:0-25852 GCA_024679065.1 Sphyrna mokarran
TCTTTAACTCGATGTTAATCCGTGTGAGAAAAATAAATCAAATTCAAATCCAAATCTCCTTCTTCACTTTTTCATCAAATATTCCCAGGGCGAGTGGAAAGTGGGAGTTGGCTACGGATTAAAGTTCCCTCACTGGATCCGAACAGACGGGTTAGCAAGAGGAGGAGGCCATTCGGCCCCTTCAACCTGCTCCACCATTCAATAAGATCACATCTGATTGGACTGTAACCTCAACTCTCCATTCCTGCCGACCCCCTGATAACCTCTCACTCCCCCCCCCCCACCCCGGCCTTGTTCATCACCAATCGATCAAACTCTGGGTGGAAAATACTCCAAACCTCTGCTCACACTGCCTTTATCACCTCTCCTCCATCCAGCTGGAGAGGGTTACACAGAGAGACAGAATAGAGAGAGAGAGTAACAGAGAGAGAGAGACAGGATAGAGAGAGAGAGTAACAGAGAGAGAGAGAGAGAGAGACAGAATAGAGAGAGAGAAACAGAAAGAAAGAGACAGGATAGAGAGAGACAGAAACAGAGACAGAGAGAGAGAGAGTAACAGAGAGAGTAACAGAGAGAGAGGGAGGATAGAGAGAGAGAAACAGAGAGAAAGAGACAAGATAGAGAGAGAGTGACGGAGAGAGAGAGAGGATAGAGAGAGAGTAACCGAGAGAGAGAGAGAGTAACAGAGAGAGAGAGAGGAACAGAGAGAGAGTAACAGAGAGAGAGAGAGAGAGCAAGTGACTGAGATGGAGAGAGTGATGTCGTGTTCATAGAATCGCAACAGTGCAGAAGGAGGCCATTCAGCCCATTGAGGCTGCATTGTCAACAATCCCACCCAGCTCCTATCCCCATAACCCCAACTATTTAATCCCCCGACACTGAGGGGAAATTTAGCATGGTCACTCCACCCTAACCTGCACATCGGGACCTTCAAGTGTTTAGGTGTCCAGATCATCAACAACCCGTCCCAGTCCCTCCACACCAACACTATCGTTAAGAAAGCCTCACCAACGCCGCTACTTTCTCAGAAGACGAAGGAAATTTGGCCTGTCAGCTCTGACTCTCACCAACCTTTACAGATGCCCCACAGAAAGCATTCTTTCTGGTTGTATCACAGCTTGATCTGGGCTCCTGCTCTGCCCAAGATCACAAGGAACTACAAAAGGATGGTGAATGTAGCCCCAATCCCATCACACAAACCCCAGCCTCCCATCCATCGACTCTGTCTACACTTCCCTCTGCCTCAGTAAAGCAGCCGGCATTAAAGACCACACACCCTCCAGATATTCTCTCTTCCACCTTCTTTCATCTGGAAAAAGGTACAAAAGTCGGAGGTCACGCACCAACCGAGTCAAGAACAGCTTCTTCCCTGCTGCTGTCAACCCTTTGACTGGATTTTCCTGGCATTAAGTTGATCTTTCTGTCCCCTCGCTGTGACCGTGACACGACATTGTGCAATCTCACATTTCCTTCTCTATGAACGGCATGCTCAGTCCATATAGTTCACAACAAACAGTGCTTTTCACCGTAGTAAATACATCTGACAATAATAAATCAAATTAAAATCATAAATTAAATCCAAGTATTTCCCCTGCTAATCCCCCTCATACTAAAGGGAAATTTAACACGGCCAATCCACCGAACTCGCACTTCTTTGGGCTGAGAGAGGAAACAGGAGCATCCAGAGGAAACCCACAGTCTCACCCGAGGCCGGATTCAAACCGGGCTCCCTGGTGCTGTGAGGCAGCAGTGCTAACCACTGGTCCCACCCTGCTGCCTGCTCCCGTTTGGGAGCTTCACCAGGTTAACTCCTCATTTGGAGGGAAGCCCGGTTGAGCCCCCTGGTTTGATGGGAATGGTTGAGTGGGGAATGAATCATTCTCTGTTACCCGCAGGGTCCTGGACTTTGACAGAAGCTGACACTCAGACAACAACAACCTGCATTGATATAGCACCTTGAACACAGATATCCTCAGATGCTTCACAGGAGCCTGGAGTGGAAAATTACAGGCGAGTTTAGGGACAAAAGATCTGCCCCAAAGATCTGGTCAAAAAGGGTTTTTTTTTTAGGAAGTGTCTGAATGGTGGAAAGGGAGGGATGAAGATGGAAAGTTTCGGGAAGGAATTCCAGAGTTGGACTCACACAGTTGACGGGACAGCTCCCAATGGTGAAAGGATTAAAATTGGGGATGCTCAGGGAGCCAGGATTAAAGGAAAACAGATATCAGAAGATGGTGGGACTGGGGGTTATAGGGAGGGTTCATTTACAGGAAACAGAACCAAACTTTAACCACACCTCGTGTGAAGAAATGTTTCCTAATTTCACTTTGAAAGGAGTTTATTTATTAGTGTCACAAGGAGCTGACATTAACACTGCAATGAAGTGACTGTGAAAATCCCCGAGTTGCCCCACTCCGGTGCCTGTTCGGGTAGACTGAGGGAGAATTTAGCATGACCAATGCACCCTAAGCAGCACAGCTTTCAGACTGTGGGAGGAAGCCGGCGGAAACCCACGCAGACATGGGGAGAATGTGCAATCTCCACACAGACAGTGGACCCAAGCCGGGAATCGAACCCGGGTCCCTGGTGCTGTGAGGCAGCAGCGCTAACCCCTGTGTCACCCAGAGGAAGAGGAGGATTCACCCCAGAACCCACATTCAATGATATCGTGGCCTCTCTGTGATCGAATTCTATATCACTTTGCACCTTTGGCTAAGAAAAATCCCTCAGATTTAAACAGTAACAAATGTCTGAGCATCGATTGTCGTTTGCAGAGGATTGTTCCAAACTAATATCACACCTGGTGTGGCAAAGTGTTTCTCCATTTCACTCCTGAATGTCTAAAATACTAAATGTTGTCTAAAAATCCAATGTTCCCCCAAGACCTGGACTCCCCCCAACCTGGTCTTATCATAGTCGGATGCCGTGGTTGGGAGCAGGACAGCGACACGGGATTGGGACGACTGTTCATGCGGAGGATTCACACCAGGAATCTGTCCCAGGATCAGAACAGAGCAGGGAGAATCAAATAAGGAAAGTGGGGTTGGGTTTGTGAACCTTGCTTTCTGGAAAGCTTTAGTGTTTGATCAGAATGTTAATGCGGTGAAGTTTGGAGCCTCTGGGGTGACAGTTGTCCGAATACAGATTCTATCTTATTGTAACATTGAGGTGCCAAGTGTACTGAGCACACCAGCATTTACAAAACATCATTTGCAGACAGCTTGCTGTTTAAATTGGATCAATCCAGCCCTTTGGGAAATGTGATCAGTCTTATTTCGGAAAGGGGCAAGCAAATTTCAGAGAGAGAGAGAGATACAGAGACAGAGAGAGAGACAGAAACAGGATGGGATTGTAGTGTACATGTTTCAGAGCTGACACTGAGACACACACGAGATGTACAGTCACAGAGTAGAGTGAATCATTCTCTGTTATCCGCAGTGTCCTGGACATGGACGGAAGCTGACACTCAGACACACACAACAACAATTTGCATTGATGTAGCACCTTGAACAGAATTGTCCCGAGATGCTTCACAGGAACCAAGAGTGAAAAATTAGACCCTGAGTCACAGGCGAGTTTAGGGACAGACGCTGCAAAGATTTGCTGAAAATTGATTGGATTTGGGAAGTATCCTAATGGTGGAAAGGGAGGGATTAAGTGGCAAATGTGAGCTTCTCCACTTTGAGAGCAAAAATGGGGAGGCAGATTCCTGTCTGAATGACCAGAAATTAGGAGCGGGGAATGTACAAGGAGAGCCGGGGGTCCCTCACACACCAATCAATGAAGGCGAGCATGCAGGGGCAGGAGGCAGGGAAAAAGGCAAATGGGATGTTCATAGCGAGAGGATTGGAGTCCAGGAACAGACTCTTGCTGCAATTAGACAGGGCCTTGGTGAGGCCATAGCCACAATATTGTGGACAGTTTGGCTCTCTTTATCTGAGGAAGGATGTTCTTGCTCCAGAGGGAGCGCGGAGAAGGTTTACCAGACGGATTCCTGGGATGGCGGGATTGAGGAGAGATTGAGTGGGTTCGGATTGTATTCACTGGAGTTCAGAAGAGTGAGGGGGGGTGATCTCATCGAAATCAATAAAATTCCAACAGGACCAGACAGGGTGGATGCAAGAAGGATGATCCCGATGGTGGGGGTGTCCAGAACCAGGGGGTCACAGTCTGAGGATACAGGGTAGACAGTTTAGGACAGAGATGGGGAGAAATCTCTTCACCCAGAGAGGGGTCAGCCTGTGGAATTCACCCACACAGAAAGTCACTGAGGCCAAAACATTGAATGTTTCCGAGGGGCCGTTAGATTTCACACTTGGGGCAAAGGGGATAACACGATATGGGGGAAGGTACATTTTCCAGGCTAATTCCCCCAAACCTACACATCCCTTCGCACTCGGGGACAATTTAGCACGGCCAATTCACCGAACATCTGAGGACTGTGGGAAGAAACAGGAGCGCCCGGAGGAAACCCACGCAGACACGGGGAGAAACTCCGTACAGACAGTGACCCAGGGCTGGAATTGAACCCCTGGCGCTGTGAGGCAGCAGTGCCAACCACTGTGCCAACCTACCACCCTGCTCATCAAACACTTCCAACCCAAATACAGTACACAGAGTAAAACCCCCTCTGCTCTGTCCAAGGAATTTGTCATTGCAGACTTTTCAATTTACTTTAAGAGAAAAACAGAACTCAAATTGTTCAGCATCCCAGTGTGAACGCATGTTTATTTCAACCATGGTCCCATCCCCTCAGATTCCAATATGAAGTTGAAGCTGTGAATACATTTGTGTCTCTCTCTGTCTCAGAGTTTGTGTATTCTGTCTGTCACTCACTTTGAAACTTAGCTGAAGAATTTGAACGATGGATGTTGTTTAATCATTCCTGTCTCTGACCACATGGAACTGGGACATCTTCAAAGGTCACAATCTAATGTCATTAACAAAGAACTGTCCCCTTTATTCATCCATCCATTTCCAATCTCTGCATAGATCCCACACATTTCCAGAATGCAGGAAGCTCTCAATGCAAACTGCTTCCAATGATTCCCCAATACAATTCATCACACTTGACTGGAAACTACATTCCACTGACATTCCCCAAAGCAGCCACAGAAAAGTGACTGGTTATTTTAAACATTGAACCTGAACTCATTTGAGTTTATGATTCATTGACATTACACAGAAATGTTGAGCCTGTGGGGGTGACAGTTTGGGAGTAACATTGCAACATGAAGGGACCCTGCACACTGCATTTAACATCATTTGTAGCACTCCCAAAATCTCCCAGACATTGCTTTGTGTGTTGTGTGAACCCAGCTGTGAAATATCCACACATATTGAACTCCCGCTGCTTCTGTCTTTTCATCATTTATAAACACAGAAACTAAAAGCAGGAGGAGGCCATTCAGCCCCTTCCTGCCTCCTCCCCCATTCATTCTGATCATTAAATTCAATATCCTGATCCCACATTCGCCCCGAGAGCTCCATCTCATTTCCAGTGGGAATCAGACAATGTTTTGGCCTCAGCTGCTTTCTGTGCTGCTGAATCCCACACACTCCCCACTCTCTGGATGAAGGGATTTCTCCCCATCTCAGTCTGAAAACATTTCTCCTTTACCCTCAAACTGTGGCCCCGGGAACTAGACTCCCCCCACCATCGGGAACATTCTTTCTGAATCTACTCTGCCTCATCCGAACGTTACCTTCGTGAGGAGACAACTCTGTCAGAAATATCTCAGTGCTGTGTTCACATCAAATGGACACTGGGAAGAAACAGCAAATGGCTGACTGATATTTGTGGATATTTTTCACAGATTCCCAGAGAGGGAGAGATGGACAGAAGACACAGATACAGAGAGTGAGAAACAGAGAGAGAGACACAGATTGAGAGACAGAGATACACACAGATACAGAGAGAGAGAGAGAGAGAGAAGATACAGAGAAAGAAACAAGGACAGAGAAAAGAGAGAGAAATCCAGATACAGAGAGAGAGAGAGAGAGACAAGAGAGAAAGAGGAGACAAAGAGAGAGACACAAAGAGAGACAGAGTGAGAGACACAGAGAAAGAGACAGGGAAAGAAACAGAGAGAGAGAGAGAGGCACAGGGAGAGAGAGAAAGACACAGAGAGAGAGACACACACACAGGGAGAGGGAGAGACAGAGAGAGGGAGAGACAGAGAGAAATACAGAGAGACAGGGAGAGGAAGAGAGAAATAGAGAGTTAGAGAGACAGAGACAAAGAGAGATGCAGAGAGAGAGAGAGAAAGACCCAGAGAGACAGAAATAGAGACAGAGAGAGACAGAGAGAAAGAGAGAGATAGAGACAAAGACAGAGAGTGACACAGAGAGAATTAGACAGAAACAAGAGACAGAGAGAAAGAAACAGAGACAGAGAGAGAGAGAGGCAGGGAGAGACACAGAGAGAGAAGACAGACAGAGAGAGAGAGACAGACTGACAGACAGAGAGAGAGAAGACAGAGAGAAACAGACAGAGACACAGAAAGAGAGAGACAGAGACAGAGAGAAAGAGAGAGACAGAGAAGAGAGAAAGAGAGAGAGAGATAGAGAGAGAGAGAGACTGAGAGGGAGAGACAGAAAAATACAGAGAGACAGGGAGAGGCAGAGAGAATTCGAGAGACAGAGTAACACATATAGAGAAGACAGAGAGAGAGAGAGACAGATAGGCAAAGAGAGAGAGAGAGAGAGAAAGAGGGACAGAGAGAGAGAGAGACAGAGAGAGAGAGAGACAGAGGGAGACAGAGAGAGAGATTATTATTGTTCAAGATGTATCACTAAAAGGTTTCCCATTTATCCACAAACTCCGAGTTCTGGACTCCCCCCACATCGGGAACATTCTTTCTGAATCTACTCTGCCTTATCCGAACGTTACCTTAGTGAGGAGACAACTCTGTCAGAAATATCTCAGTGCTGTGTTCACATCAAATGGACACTGGGAAGAAACAGCAAATGGCTGACTGATAATTTGTGGATATTTTTCACAGATTCAAATTTACATGATTTCCACTTGAAGGAATAACTCCTCATGGCACCAGGGACCCGGGTTCAATTCCATAAGAAATAGGAGCAGGAGTCAGCCATCCAGCCCCTCGAGCCTGCCCCGCCGTTCAATAAGATCATGGCTGATCTGAAGTGGATCAGTTGCACTTTCCCGTTTTCTCCCCTTTACCCTTCATTCCCTTGTCTATCAGAAACCTATCGACCCGGGAGTTAAATCTACTCAGCGAGGTCACCTCCACCATTTCAACGGGCAGAGAATTCCAGACTCTCACTACCGTTTGAGTGAACAAGCTCCTCCTGAACTCTGATCCAAACTGCCTCCCTTTATTTTGAGGCTGTGCCCTCTAGTTCAAAGATCATTTCTTAGTGGGAAGAATCTCTCTATCTAACTTTCTGTCCGGTTCATTTCAATCTGCCCTGCACCCGGCTCTCAAATGGTCTGGGTAGAAAGTGAGAAGGAGCCTCGATAGAGAGGTTGGGAAGGATTGAATGGGGAGAGGCAGAAACCCTCAACACATTTCAAAACTGCATTGATTTCCAGGTAAGGACAAACTTCTCCACACCAACACTATCCTGTCATTCCAGATAAACCCACACTGCCTGTGTTCTGTGATAAATTACACACAAGTTCAAAGATTATTTTAAACAGTGGGGTTACATTTCGCACCCTCCAATCTGTAGGAACTGCTCCAGAGTCTGGAGATATTTTGGAAGGTGATCACCAACACATCCAATATTTCCAGCCCCACTTCCTTTAATACTCTGGGATTATCAGACCCTGGAGATTTGTCAGCCTTTAACCCCATTCATTCCCCCAGCACCATTTTCTTACTAAAACTGATTTCCTTCAATTCCATTCCGCACTCTCACTAAACCATTGGTTCCCTAACATTTCCGCCAGGTTATCTGTGCCTCTTTTGTGAAGACAGAACCAAAGTCTATGTTCAATTCTTCTGCCATTTCTTTGCTCCCCATTATAATTTCCCCAGAGAGATGGAGAGAGGCAGAGTCACTGAGAGATAGGGATGGGATAGTAATGCAGAGAGGAACAGTGAGATATTCAGGGGGACAAACAGCTAATAGTGGGAGTACAACAAGGACCACTCCAAATACCTCATGTTGCCCCGTCACCATTTACCTTAAATCAGCATCCTCTGCTTTCCAACCTTTCCCCAAATGGGCCGATTATCTCCAAACCGATCCTCTCAGTCCCGGGACATCACTGCAGGAGTTCCTCAGGGTGAGTGTCCCAGATCCCCAACCATCTTCAGCTGCTCCGTCACTGACCTTCCCTCCATAGGTGAGAGGTTCGCTGATGATCGCACAACGTTCAGCACCATTCCCAACTCCTCCGATTCGGAAATAGTCAATGCGGAAATACTGAGCAGCTCAGGCAGTGTCTGTGTAGAGAGAAGCAGATTCTGGGACGGGGGAGAACTGAGAGACAGGGAGATAGTGATACACACACACACACTCACTGACAACAAACCGAGTGATACACACACACACACACTCACTGACAACAAACTGAGTGACACACACACACACACTCACTGACAACAAACCGAGTGATAGACACACACACTCACTGACAACAAACCGAGTGATACACACACACACACACACTGACAACAAACCCACACACACACACACTGACAACAAACCGAGTGACACACACACACACACTCACACTGACAACAAACCAAGTGATACACACACTGACACTGACAACAAACCGAGTGATACACACACACACACACTCACACTGACAACAAACCGAGTGATACACACACACACACACTCACACTGACAACAAACCGAGTGATACACACACATACACACACTGACAACAAACCGAGTGATGTACACACACACTGACCACAAACCGAGTGACACACACACACACACACTCACACTGACAACAAACCAAGTGATACACACACACACTGACAACAAACCGAGTGACACACACACACACACTGACAACAAACCGAGTGATGCAGACACACACTGACAACAAACCAAGTGATACACACACACACTGACAACAAACCGAGTGACACACACACACACTCAGTGACAACAAACCAAGTGACACACACACACTCAGTGACAGCAAACCGAGTGACACACACACACTCACTGACAACAAACCAAGTGACACACACACACACTCACTGACAACAAACTGAGCGATACACACACACACTCACTGACAACAAACCAAGTGACACACACACACTCACTGACAACAAACCGAGTGACACACACACACTCACTGACAACAAACCAAGTGATACACACACACACTCACTGACAACAAACCGAGTGATACACACACACACACTCACTGACAACAAACCGGGTGACACACACACACACACTGACAACAAACCGAGTGACACACACACAAACACACACTCACTGACAACAAACCGAGTCACACACACACACTCACTGACAACAAACCGAGTGATACACACACACACACACTGACAACAAACCGAGTGATACACACACACACACTCACTGACAACAAACCGAGTGATACATACACACACTCACTGACAACAAACCATATGATATACACACACACACACTCACAACAAACTGAGTGATACACACACACACACACACTCACTGACAACAAACCGAGTGACACACACACACACACTGACAACAAACCGAGTGACACACACACACACACCTGACAACAAACCAAGTGATACACAGACACGCACACACACTGACAACAAACCGAGTGATACACACACACACTCACTGACAACAAACCAAGTGATACACACACACACTGACAACAAACCGAGTGATACACACACACATACTCACTGACAACAAACCAAGTGATACACACACACACAGACAACAAACTGAGTGACACACACACACACACTGACAACAAACCAAGTGACACACACACACACACTCACTGACAACAAACCAAGTGACACACACACACACACTGACAACAAACCGAGTGACACACACACACTGACAACAAACCAAGTGATACACACACACACACTCACTGACAACAAACTGAGTGACACACACACACACTGACAACAAACCAAGTGATACACCCACACACACACTCACTGACAACAAACCAAGTGATACACACACACACACACACTGACAACAAACCAAGTGATACACACACACACACTCACACTGACAACAAACCGAGTGACACACAGACACACTGACAACAAACCAAGTGATACACACACACACTGACAACAAACTGAGTGACACACACACACACACTGACAACAAACCGAGTGACACACACACACACACACACACACTGACAACAAAGCAAGTGATACACAGACACACACACACACTGACAACAAACCGAGTGATACACACACACTCACTGACAACAAACCAAGTGATACACACACACACATCACAATCACGTGACAACAAACCTGAGTGACACACACACACAGACAACAAACAGTGACACACACACACACACTGACAACAAACCAAGTGATACACACACACACACTCACTGACAACAAACTGAGTGACACACACTGACAACAAACCAAGTGATACACACACACACACTCACACTGACAACAAACCGAGTGATACACACACACACACACAGACAACAAACCGAGTGATACACACACACACTCACTGACAACAATCCGAGTGATACACACACATACACTGACAACAAACCGAGTGATACACACACACACACACTCACTGACAACAAACCGAGTGACACACACACACACTCACACTGACAACAAACGAGTGATACACACACATACACACACACAACACACTGACACAAACCGAGTGTACACACACACACACACACACAGACAACAAACTCAGTGATACACACACACACACACTGACAACAAACCGAATGATACACAAACACAAAATCACTGACAGCAAACCAAGTGATACACACACATACACTGACAACAAACCAAGTGACACACACACACTCACTGACAACAAACCGAGTGACACACACACACACTGAGAACAAACCGAGTGACACACACACACACACTCACTGACAACAAACCGAGTGATACACACACACAGTCACTGACAACAAACCGAGTGATACACACACACACACACTGACAACAAACCGACTGATACACACACACACTCACTGACAACAATCCGAGTGATACACACAGAACACTCACGACAACAAACAGAGTGGATACCACACCACACACTGACACAACGGTGACACACACACTCACACTGACAACAAACCGACAACAAACCGAGTGACCACACACTCACTGACAACAAACCGAGTGATACACACACACACACACACACTGACAACAAACCGAGTGACACACACACACTCACTGACAACAAACCGAGTGACACACACACACACACACTGACAACAAACCGAGTCACACACACACACTGACAACAAACAGGATGGGATTGTAGTGTACATGTTTCAGAGCTGACACTGAGACACACACGAGATGTACAGTCACAGAGCAGAGTGAATCATTCTCTGTTACCCGCAGTGTCCTGGACATGGACAGAGGGTGCTGGTGGATGGAAAATTTTCAGACTGGAGGTCAGTTACGAGCGGAGTGCCACTGGGGTCAGCGCTGGGTCCTCTGCTGTTTGTGATTTTTATCAATGACTTGGAAGAAGGGGCTGAAGGATGGGTTAGTAAATTTGTTGATGACACCAAGATTGGTGGAGTAGTGGATGAGGTGGAGGGCTCTTGCAGGCTGCAAAGAGACATTGATACGATGCAGAGCTTGGCCAAAAAGTGGCAGATGGAGTTTAACCCTGATAAGTGCGAGGGGATTCATTTTGGTAGGACAAACTTGAATGCGGATTACAGGGTCAACAACAGGGTTCTGAGGAATGTAGAGGAACAGAGAGATCTTGGGGTTCATATCTACAGATCTCTGAAGGTTGCCACTCAAGTAGATAGAGCCGTGAAGAAGGCTTATAGTGTGTTAGTGTTTATTAACAGGGGGTTTGAGTTTCAGAGCCGTGGGGTTATGCTGCAACTATACCAAATATTGGTGAGACCACATTTGGAATATTGTGTTCAGTTCTGGTCACCTCACTATAAGAAGGATGTGGAAGGATTGGAGAAAGTGCAGAGGAGATTTACCAGGATGATGCCTGGTTTGGAGGGTAGGTCTTATAACGAAAGGTTGATGGAGCTGGGGCTTTTCTCTTTAGAGCAGAGGAGGATGAGAGGCATTTTAAAAGAGGTTTATAAGATGATGAGGGGGATAGATAGAGTGGATGTGCAGAGACTATTTCCTCGGGTGGATGTAGCTGTTACTAGGGGGCAGAACTATAAGGTTCATGGTGGGAGATATCGGAGGGATGTCCGAGGTAGATTCTTCACTCAGAGAGTGGTTGGGGTGTGGAATGCATTGCCTGCTGTGATAGTGGAGTCGGACACTTTAGGAACTTTCAAGCAGTTATTGGATAGGCACATGGAGCACTCCAGAATGATAGGGAGTGGGACAGCTTGATCTTGGGATCGGACACAGCTCGACCCAACATTGAGGGCCAAAGGGCCTGTACTGTGCTGCACTGTTCTATGTTCTAGAAGCTGACACTCAGACACACACATCAACAACTTGCATTTATATAGCGCCCTGAACAATATTATCCCAAGATGATTCACAGGAGCTTTAATGTGAGAAATTTGACTCCAAGAAAGTTTTGAGTCACATGTCCCAAAGGTTTGGTCAGATGGTTTTTACGAACTATCTGAATTGGAGGAAAAGGAGTTGTTAAAACGGAGAAAACCGTCTGCTTCACTAATGTCCTTTGGGAAGGAAATCTGCTGTCCTTACCTGGTCTGGCCTTCAAGTGACTCCAGCCCCACAGCAATGTGGTTAACCCTGAGCTGCGGTTTAATATGGCCCCAGCGAGACCCTCAGTTCATGGGGAATTTGGGATGGGCATTAGTATGGGCATTGGGATTTTAGTAAAATGTTCAGGGAAGGAATTCCGGAGTTAGTGCCCACATAGTTATGATTCCCAAGACGGGCAGGATGGGGAAATTTCATCGTAGGTGTCTACAACCAATTCACTGAACCCATTGATCTTTGGACACTAAGTGGCAATGTAGCATGGTCAATTCATCAAATCTTCACATCTTTGGACACTAAGGGACAATAGACCATGGGTAATCCACCTAACCTACTCATCATTGGACACTAAGGAACAATTTAACATGGCCAATTCACCGAGCATGCAGATATTTGGAAACTAAGGGATGATTTAGCACGGCCAATTCACCCGAGCTTCAAATTTTGAACTTCAATTCATTCTGTGAGTGTGTGAGACACACACATGCAAGGAGAAAATTACACACGCACACACAAGGAGAGAAACACATACACACAGAGAAACACACGCACATACAGAATGAGAAACACACACAAAGCGAGAAACACACACACGTCAATATCTTTTCCCAAAGATAGGGGAGTGTAAAACTAGAGGGTGTAGGTTTAAGGAGAGAGGGGAGAGATACAAAAGTCTCCAGAGGGGCAATTTTTTTTTCACCCAGAGGGTGGTGATTGTCTGGAACAAGCTGCCAGAGGTAATAGTAGAGAGGGATACAATCTTGTCTTCTAAAAAAAATATAGACAGTTCCATGGATTAGATGTGATTTGAGGGGGGGTCAGTATTGAGCAGAATGGACAGACAGTTTGATATAAAGTTTGAAGAAACTCTAGGGAGTGTTTGTGAACATGTTGGGGGTTGTGGAAAGGTCAGTGTGTAACAAGCTGAGGGAAGGGGTTTCCAGTTCACATCTTGCTGCTGTTTGGGGCAATGGGAGTTCCCTTTGCATTTACAGGGAGCTCTGAAACCTCAGGGCTTTCTGCCTGCCTCTGTTTGAACAGTTTCATATGTTTAAACACTCAGACCTCTGGCCTTTATTGGGAATATCAGAATAACTCACTGCCCACCTCCCAGTGCACACCCGCCCAAACCCCCCACCCTGTGTGTGTGTTGTCCCAAGTCCCCTGAAAGTTTTTAAACTCCCTCTGAGAAAACACACCTTTTTAAAACAAAATCCCTGTTGTGCACAGCAAGATCCCACAAGGTGCAGTCAGCTGTGTTGAGTGTTTTTTACTTTGGGAAATGTTTATACAGAGAGAGAGAGGCAGAGAGAGGCTGAGACAGTGAAATCAAACCTCCCCGGGACACCCAGAATGAAAATTACACAGCACAAAATCCCAGGAATTCTGCTTTCCAGATTTTACTGAGAGATTGTCCAACTAAATATTAATTCCTGGGATAAAGAGGAGGAGAGAATAAAAAAGAGAGGCGGATAGAGGAAGGAAATGGAGAGAAAAGCAGAGAGAAATAGACAGAATGGGGAAAAAGCTGTGGAGAGGATGGAATGAAAATCTGAATTTCTGAAAACTGAATTGTAAAGGCCTCTGTGAATTTTATTTAACAATTAGGAACAGCGCTCTGTCTCCCACCCCTGTTATTTTAGATTTAAAACAAACTTACAGACAGTTTCATCAACAATTTACTCTTTGCCACCCACCAAAGTGTTAACATGTTTGTGACGAATTACAAAGCCGGGATATTTTAATCCCAGAGTTTTAAACTCCACGGCCCCCCCCCCACACCCCACAATCTAACCAGAAATAGTTCTTCCAATGAAGCAAGATTAAAATTAAACTTGGATCAGGATAATAAAGAGACAACAACTCACGTGTGGCCTATAGAACAGGACTCAGTCCATCCATCCTCCTCTGGAGAAAAGCCCCTTGTCCAAGGATTCCCAGTCCCATTGCAGTCTTCAAAATTCAAATCCCTGGGGAGAAGAGAAAATAATTAATTCAAATACCAAAACATGTTTAAACTAAACAGAACAAGAGCCCAGGATTCCCCCTTCTCAGATCTTACTGAGAGATTGTTCAGCTAAATAATAATTCCTCAGAAAGACACAGAATCCAATTAATTTAAATACTAGAAAACGTTGACGTTAAATAGCACAAGAGACAAGGATTCCCCCTTCTAAGATTTCACCGAGAGATTGTCCAACTAAACATTAATTCTTAATATTAAGTGTTTTTTAAGAGACTTCTGGATGAGTACATGGGATTTAATAGGATTGAGGGTTATAGGTAGGCCTAGTAGTTAGAGATATAATCAGTGCAACTTGTGGGCCGAAGGGCCTGTTTGTGCTGTAGCTTTTCTATGATTCTATGATTACAATCTGGGCCTTGTGTCAGTAATCTCTGCCCTAAACCTTTCTCAGTTATTACAATCTAGGCCTTATATCAGTAATCTTTGCCCTAAACCCCTCTCAGTTATTACAATCTGCGCCTTCTATCAGTAATCCCTGCCCTAAACTTCTCTTAGTTTTTACAATCTGGGCCTTGTATCAGTAATCTCTGCCCTAAACCTCTCTCAGTTATTACAATCTGGACCTTGTATCAGTAATCTCTGCCCTAAACCTCTCTCAGTTATTACAATCTGGGCCTTGTATCAGTAATCTCTGCCCTAAACCTCTCTCAGCTATTACAATCTGGGCCTTGTATCAGTAATCTCTGCCCTAAACCTCTCTCAGCTATTACAATCTGGGCCTTGTATCAGTAATCTCTGCCCTTTAGCTGATTGGAGAATATCATTGTGAATATTACTGAGTTTGCGATGTAATATTTTCCTGCTGTTGCCAATATGACTATTTTGAATATATTTTGGGGGATTCTCCGGCCTCCCCTCAGCAGCTTTCTGGGCAGTGAGCGGTGACACACCATTCACTACTGGAGGGAGGTTTTGCTCCTGTTGCTGTCGATGGGATTTCCCATTGAAGCTGCCTCATGCTAGCAGGAATCCAGAGGCAGCGCAACGAGAGCAGAGAATTCC
This sequence comes from Sphyrna mokarran, assembly GCA_024679065.1. NCBI lineage: Eukaryota > Metazoa > Chordata > Chondrichthyes > Carcharhiniformes > Carcharhinidae > Sphyrna > Sphyrna mokarran. Next base: position 15,940 of record JAGIQG010000529.1, read on the forward strand.
CCACTAGTGAAGAGCCGGAGAATTCCCGACATTCGCTCCTTTCCCAGTTATCACTGCGCTCGACCCTGTCGCTGTTTATACTCTCAGTTGTCCCAGTGAAGACTACATTACACCAGGCTGCTGTGGACACCACAGTGAACCCCCCCACTTTGAGTTCTTACTGTATGAATACCTTGCATGGATTGATGTGAGCTCTGAGAGATCCCCTTAAGTCAACATCTTCTGGATTTCCCCAGGGGTGAGTGTCCTCAAGGCCCCCAACCATCTTCAGCTGCTCCATCAATGTCCTTCCCACCATCACAGGCTCTGAAGTGGGATGTTCGCTGATGATTGCACAATGTTCAGCACACCCGCACTCCTCAGATACTGAAACAGAAAATAAGAACATCCCAAACAGGTCAGGCAGCAGCTGTGGAGAGAGAAACAGATTCTGGGAGCACTGAGACACAGGCAGATCGAGAAAGAATATGTACACACACTCACACTCAGAGAGCCAAAAACTAAACAGATATATCATGGAGAGGGAATCCCTTCTCCCTCTGGAAATAGAGATTCACTGGATTCCTCTTCCAAAGACCCAACACATCTGGATGGACAGAATAGGCTCCAGTTCTCCCCATGGTCCTTTTCCGATCTCCATCCTTCACATCTGCACATTTCAGATACAGTTTGTGAATCAAAGCAAACCCTGTCCATTACAAATCCACTCAGCCTTTTCCCTCTGCTCTCTCCACACACAATCAGCTACAAGACGACAAGAAACAAACAGGAACCATGGATTCCAGGAGAGAAAGGTTCCACTGGATCCTCCTCTCAATGGATTCTCCGTCACCGGAGAGGACATTCCAGCTCCTACATAAAGGAACAACTGATTAATATCAGGGACAGAATCGGAATGAATTAGACACAAGAGAGATGAAAGGTTTCTGCTCATCGTAAAAAGTGAAACAGTCACTCCGTGTCATTAAGGAAGAGAGCTGGCTGGTCTATCTTTGACCCAAGTCACACACTGACTCTGAATATCCTCACAGCAGTTTGGGGGAACGGAGATTTCTAAACAACTATTCATGGCTTTAGGGTCTCCAAAAGTGTTTCACCGGCAAAGGAGCGCAATTGAAATGTTGTCAGTGTTATTTAGGGAAGGTTTTGTCACCAGCAGGATGTGGAGGCTTTGGAGAGGGGACAGAAAAGAGTTCCCAGGATGTTGCCCTGGTCTGGAGGGCATTCGCTATGAGGAGAGGTTGGAGAAACATGGGCTTGTTCTCATTGGGACGATGGAGGGTGAGGGGAGACCTGATAGAAGTCAACAAGATTATGAGGGGCACGGACAGAGTGGAGACTCAGAAGCTTTTTCCCCAGGGTGGAAGAATCAATTACTAGGGGGGCAGAGGTTTAAGGTGTGAGGGGCAATGTTTAAAGGAGATGTACGAGGCAAGTTTTTTTTACACAGAGGGTGGCGGGTTCCTGGATCTCACTGCCAGGGGAGGGAGTGGAAGCAGATACGATTGTGACTATTAGGGAGTGTCTGGACAAATCCATGAATAGGAGGGGAATAGAGGGATATGGTCCCTGGAAGGGTAGGGGGTTTTAGTTCACTCGGGCAGCATGGTCAGTACAGGCTTGGAGGGGCTGAAGGGCCTGTTCCTGTGCTGGAATTTTCTTTGTTCTAATTTCAGACAGAGAGAGAGATAAAGATCCAGAGGCAGAGAGAGACAGAAACAGGATGGGACTGGGCTGTACATGTTTCCGAGCTGACACTGAGACACACACGAGATGGACATCAATGATTTGGACGAGGGAAGGAAAAATAATCTTTCCAAGTTTGCTGATGCCATGAAGCTTGTTGGGAATGTGAGTAGTGAGAAGGATGTTAGAATGATTCCCAGAGATTTCAGCAAGTTGGGTAAATGTGAAACAGATGCAGTATAACGTGGACAAACTTGGATTTAACTACTTCAGACAGAGAAACAGAATGGCAGAGGATTATTTAAATGGGGATAGATTGGGAAATGTTGATGTACAGAGGGATCTGGGTGTCTGAGTACACCAGACACTGAAAGCAAGCACGCAGCTCCAGCAAACAGTTAGGAAGGCGAATGGTTTGTTGGCCTTCACTGTAAGAGAACTTGAGTAAAGGAGCAAGGATGTCTCAACACCAAAGATGTGCAGGTTGGGCTGATTGGCCATTCAAAATTGCCCTTTAGTATCAGAGGGATTAGCAGGGTCAATATGTCCCATTACAGTGATGGGGCCTGGGTGGGATTGTTGCTAGCACAGCCTCGAGTGGCTGAATGGCCTCCTTCTGCACTGTAGGGATTCTATGATTCTAATATGTACATACGTTAAGGAAGGTGGTAGGGCACTTTGAGAGAGCAGGAAATGAAGTATACGGTATCCCAGCTTTTATTCATGGAGGAATTGAGTACAAGAGGAAGGAGCTCATATTGAACTTGTATAAGACACTCGTTAGGCCTCAGCAGGAGACTGCACCCAGTTCCGGGCCCCGTACTTGAGGAGGGATGTGAAGACATTGGAGAGAGTACGGAGCAGGTTCACAAGAATGATTCCAGGGATTAAGATCCGTAGCTACGAGGGTAGATCGGAGTGGTTGGGACTGTTTTCCTTAGAGAAAAGAAGGCCGAGGTGAGACTTGAGAGAGAGATTGAAGATCCTAAGGGTTATGGACAGGTTAAAGAGTGAGAAACTCTTCCCTCTCAAGAGATGGTGATGAACTAGAGGGCACAGATTGGAAATGATGGGGAAATGGATCAGAAGTGAAATGTGGAAAATCACTTCACCAAGAGGGGGTTTGGAATCTGGAACAATCTTCCTGAAAGCCCGTTCCAATATTCAATAAGATCCTGGCTGATCTGTGATCTAACTCTCTGTCTCTTTATCCCTTTGCACTAAGGGAAATCTATCAAACCCCAGATTTAAAATAATAACAAGTGACTGAGCATCAATAGCCATTTGCAGAAGATTGTTTCAAACTAACTCCACACCACATCTGGCAATGTTTTCATTGCTACAATTCTCAATTTCTAAACTGAGGCTAATACCCAAATATTCCCAAATCCTGGAATCCCCAACCAGCAGAAAAACTTGTTCTTTATCAGCCTCTCCCTTTCCCTCATTATTTTCAATGTTTGATACAATCAGCCCCCAACTTCAATTCCAGCAGTTAAGAATAATGTTTAATCTGCACCGTTCATCAAATGTTCCCAACACAAATACTGTCATGGGCTAAATCCAGAGTGAAATTCCCCCTGCTCTGTCCAAGGAATGTTTCAACGCAAATTTTTATTTAGAAGTTTGGGGAAAAAAAAACAGGAATCAAATAGTTCAGCATCCCAGTGTGGCCTCGAGTTTATTTCAATCAGCCCTTCACATTAAAACATGAAGTTGAAGTTTCGAATACTGTCTGTGGCAGCGTTTGTGGATTCAGTTGTTCTCTTGCTTTTTCACCTGTCTGAAGAATTTGAATTTTAGATATTGTTTAATCATTCCTTTCTCTCAGCACATGGAACTTGTGAATCTTCAAGGCAGACAGTGTCATGTCATTAACATCAAACTGCATCTTTATTCATCCATCCATTTCCTATCTCTGAATAGATCCCACACATTTCCAAAATGCAGGAAGCTCTCAATGAAAACTGCTTCCAATGATTCCCCAATACAATTCTTCACACTTCACTGTAAACTACATTCCACTGACATTCCCCAAAGCAGCCACAGAAAAGTGACTGGTTATTTTAAACATTGAACCTGAACTCATTGAGTTTATGATTCACTCACATTGTACAGAAATGTTGATGCTGTTTTGATGAGAGTGATCAGATTAACTCTGCAACATGAAGGCAGCCTCCGGACTGAGATTAACCACATTTACAACAGTTCCACAATATCAGAGACATTGCTGTGTGGATTGTGTGAATCCAGCTGTGAAATATCGGAACATTTGGAGCTTCCACTGTTTCTGTCTTTTCATCATTTATTAAAGTATGTTGTTCTATCCCTTTTAAATCTAAATTGTGTCAATTTACATTTCCCTACATTGAAACATCGCCACCAGTTTTGTCCATTTACTCAATATGAAAAATTCTTTGCAATTTGATGTTTCCAGCTACGCTGCTTACAATGCTGTCTCATTTTCTGTATCACTGCAATGTCAAGCATTCAGTCACATTAAATGGTCAATAAATACTTCAAAACTACCTGTATATTTCTCTGTGTGTGTGTCTGTTTAAGTGTTTGAGTGGTGGAGCAGGCTCGATGGGTCAAATGCCCTAAAACTGTACAAAATTAAACAGTCATGCATGCTGACACACAGACACACACACACACACACACACACACACAGAGGCACTCACATAGAGACAGAGAGAGACATATATATATTCAGAGAGAGACACAGACACAGATACACAGTCACACACCCTCACAGAGACAGACACAACCTCATACACACACACACACACATCCACATCGGGAGACACACAAGCTCACACACACAGAAATACATACACGCACTTAGAAACTCTCCCTCACACACACAGAAACACAGAAACATAACCACACTGACACTCCCACACACTCATTCCTATTTGTGTTTTACTCCTCACTGCCCCAACTATAAAGCACTGGGATCTGAGCTTGAAATGCTGGAACTGATCAGGGAGGAACGAGTGGGGCCTAATAGACACTGAGAGGTTCACTTGTGTGTGAATCATAGAATGGGGACAGCACAGGAGGCCATTCAGCCCGTCAAGCCAGGATGGACACCCTGCAAGAGCAGTTTCACTATTCCCACTCCCCCCACCCTCTCCCCGGAACCCTGTCAATATTTTCCCTTCAGCTTCCCATTCAATCTCCTCTGGATGGAATCTTCTTCCCCCTCTGGCTCAGACACAACGTTCCAGATCCCAGCAGTCACTGTGTTAAAAACATTTCCCCATCACACAATCACAGATTCATACATCGGCCCATCGAGTCTGTACCGACCCGTGTGAACCACCTAACATACCGCCCGAACCCCATTTCCCAGCACTGGGCCCATAGCCCTGAATGTGATGATGGGCCAAGTGCTCATCCAGGGACTTTTTAAAGGATGTGAGACAACTTGCCTCTACCCGCCCCCTCCCCTGTCCCAGGCAGCACATTCCAGACCCTCACCACCCTCTGGGTAAAACAGTTCTTCCTCACATCCCCACCTAAACCTCCTGTCCCTCACCTTGAACCTGTGTCCCCCTCGTCACTGACCCTTCAACTAAGGGGAGTAACTGCTCCCCATCCACACTCTTTATGTTGCTCTCAATTATTACAATCTGGGCCTTGTATCAGTAATCTCTGCTTTAAACCTCTGTCAGTTATTACAATCTGGACCTTGTATCAGTAATCTCTGCCCCAGTCCTCTCTAAATTATTACAATCTGGGTCTTGTATCAGTAAGCTCTGCCCGAAACCTCTCAGTTAATACAATCTGGATCTGTATCAGTAATCTCTGTCCTAAAGCTCTCCAGGTTATTACAATCTGGGCCTTGTAGCAGTAATCTCTGCCCGAAACCTCTCAGTTATTAAAATCTGGGCCTTGTATCAGTAATCATTACCCTCAACCGCTCTCAGTTATTACAATCTGGGTGTTGTATTTGTAAACTCTGCTCTAAACATCTTTCAGTCTTTACAATCTGGGCCTTGTATCAGTAAACTGTTCGAAACCCCCCACAGTTATTACAATCAGGGCCTTGTATTAGTAATCTCTGCCTGAAACACCTCTCAGTCATAAGTCTTGTGACAGTAATAAACAAAATATAAAACTTTGCACTTTAAAACCTCTCTCTGTCTCTGTGTCTCTGTCTGAATTCAGACCCCAGGTCAGTGCCAGATTGAGAGGGGGTCAGTATTGAGCAGAATGGTCAGACAGTTTGATACAAAGTTTGAAGAAACTCCAGGGAGTGTTTGTAAACATGTTGGGGGTTGTGGAAAGGTCAGTGTGTAACAAGCTGAGGGAAGGGGTTTCCAGTTCACATCTTGCTGCTGTTTGGGGCAATGGGAGCTCCCTTTGCATTTACAGGGAGCTCTGAAACCTCAGGGCTTTCTGCCTGCCTCTGTTTGAACAATTTCATATGTTTAAACACTCAGACCTCTGGCCCTTGTTGGGAATATCAGAATAACTTACTGCCCACCTCCCAGTACACACCCGCCCAAACCCCCACCCTGTGTGTGTTGTCCCAAGTCCCCTGAAAGTTTTTAAACTCCCTCTGAGAAAACACCCCTTTTTAAAACAAAATCCCTGTTGTGCAGAGCAAGATCCCACAAGGTGCAGTCAGCTGTGTTGAGTGTTTTTTACTTTGGGAAATGTTTATACAGAGAGAGAGAGGCAGAGAGAGGCTGAGACAGTGAAATCAGACCTCCCCGGGACACCCAGAATGAAAATTACACAGCACAAAATCCCAGGAATTCTGCTTTCCAGATTTTACTGAGAGATTGTCCAACTAAATATTAATTCCTGGGAGAATGAGGGAGGGAGAGAATAAAAAGAGAGGCAAATAGAGGAAGGAAATGGAGAGAAAAGCAGAGAGAAACAGACAGAATGGGGGAAAAGCTGTGGAGAGGATGGAATGAAAATCTGAATTTCTGAAAACTGAATTGCAAAGGCCTCTGTGAATTTTATTTAACAATTAGGAACAGCGCTCTGTCTCCCATCCCCTGTTATTTTAGATTTAAAACAAACTTACAGACAGTTTCATCAACTATTTACTCTTTGCCACCCACCAAAGTGTTAACATGTTTGTGACTAATTACAAAGCCAGGATATTTTAATCCCAGAGTTTTAAACTCCATCTCCACCCCACACCCCACAATCTAACCAGAAATAGTTCTTCCGATGAAGCAAGATTAAAATTAAATTTGGATCAGGATAATAAAGAGACAACAACTCACGTGCGGCCTATAGAACAGGACTCAGTCCATCCATCCTCCTCTGGAGAAAAGCCCCTTGTCCAAGGATTCACAGTCCCATTGCAGTCTTCAAAATTCAAATCCCTGGGGAGAAGAGAAAATAATTAATTCAAATACAACAACATGTTTAAACTAAACAGCACAAGAGCCCAGGATTCCCCCTTCTCAGATCTTACTGAGAGATTGTTCAGCTAAATATTAATTCCTCAGGAAGACACAGAATCCAATTAATTTAAATACTAGAAAACGTTCACGTTAAATACCACAAGAGACAAGTATTCCCCCTTCTAAGATTTGACCGAGAGATTGTCCAACTAAATATTAATTCTTAATATTTAGTGTTTTTTAAGAGACTTCTGGATGAGTACATGGGATTTAATAGGATTGAGGGTTATAGGTAGGCCTAGCAGTTAGAGATATGATCAGTGCAACTTGTGGGCCGAAGGGCCTGTTTGTGCTGTAGCTTTTCTATGATTCTATGATTACAATCTGGGCATTGTCAGTAATATCTGCCCTAAACCTTTCTCAGTTATTACAATCTGCGCCTTCTATCAGTAATCCCTGCCCTAAACCTCTCTCAGTTATTACAATCTGGGCCTTGTATCAGTAATCTCTGCCCTAAACACCTCTCAGGTATTGCAATCTGGGCCTTGTATCAGTAAACTCTGCCCTAAACCTCTCTCAGTTATTACAATCTGAGCCTTGTATCAGTAATCTCTGCCCTAAACCTCTCTCAGTAATTATAATCTGGGCCTTGTGTCAGTAATCTCTACCCTAAACCTCTCTCAGTTATTACAATCTGGGCCTTGTACCAGTAATCTCTGCCCTAAACCTCTCTCAGTTATTACAATATGGGCCTTGTAACAGTAATCTCTGCTCTAAACCTCTCTCAGTTATTACAATCTGGGCCTTGTAACAGTAATCTCTGCCCTTTAGCTCATTGGAGAATATCATTGTGAATATTACTGAGCTTGCGTTGTAATATTTTCCTGCTGTTGCCAATGTGACTATTTTGAATATATTTTGGGGGATTCTCCGGCCTCCCCTCAGCAGCTTTCTGGGCAGTGAGAGGTGACACACCGTTCACTAGTGGAGGGAGGTTTTGCTCCTGTTGCTGTCAATGGGATTTCCCATTGAAGCTGCCTCACGCTGGCAGGAATCCAGAGGCAGGGCAACGAGAGCAGAGAATTCCCCACTGGTGAAGAGCCGGAGAATTCCCGACATTCGCTCCTTTCCCAGTTATCACTGCGCTCGACCCTGTCGCTGTTTATACTCTCAGTTGTCCCAGTGAAGACTACATTACACCAGGCTGCTGTGGACACCACAGTGAACCCCCCTCTTTGAGTTCTTACTGTATGAATACCTTGCATGGATTGATGTGAGCTCTGAGAGCTCCCCTTAAATCAACATCTTCTGGATTTCCCCAGGGGTGAGTGTCCTCAGGGCTCCCAACCACCTTCAGCTGCTCCATCAATGTCCTTCCCACAATCACAGGGTCTGAAGTGGGATGTTCGCTGATGATTGCACAATGTTCAGCACCACCCGCACTCCTCAGATACTGAAACAGAAAATAAGAACATCCCAAACAGGTCAGGCAGCATCTGTGGAGAGAGAAACAGATTCTGGGAGCACTGAGACACAGGCAGATCGAGAAAGAATATGTACACACACTCACACTCAGAGAGCCAAAAACTAAACAGATATATACTGGATTCCAGGAGGGAAAGGTTCCACCTGGATCATCATCTCAATGGATTCTCCGTCACCGGAGAGAACATTCCAGCTCCTACAGAAAGGAACAACTGATTAATATCAGGGACAGAATCGGAATGGATTAGACACAAGAGAGATGAAAGGTTTCTGCTCATCGTAAAAAGTGAAACAGTCACTTGGTGTCATTAAGGGAGAGAGCTGGCTGGTCTATCTTCGACCCAAGTTACACACTGACCCTGAATATCCTCACAGCAGTTTGGGGAACAGAGATTTCTAAAGCACTATTCATGGCTTTAGGGTCTCCAAAAGTGTTGCACTGGCAAAGGAGCACCATTGAAATGTTGTCAGTGTTATTTAGGAAAGGTTTTGTCACCAGCAGGATGTGGAGGCTTTGGAGAGGGGACAGAAAAGAGTTCCCAGAATGTTGCCCTGGTCTGGAGGGCATTAGCTATGAGGAGAGGTTGGAGAAACTTGGGTTTGTTCTCATTGGGACGATGGAGGACGAGGGGAGACCTGATGGAAGTCTACAAGATTATGAGGGGCACGGACAGAGCGGAGAGTCAGAAGCTTTTTCCCCAGGGTGGAAGAATCAATTACTAGGTGGGCAGAGGTTTAAGGTGTGAGGGGCAAGGTTTAAAGGAGATGTACGAGGCAAGTTTTTTTTACACAGAGGGTGGTGGGTTCCTGGAACTCACTGCCGGGGGAGGGAGTGGAAGCAGATACGATTGTGACTATTAGGGGGTGTCTGGACAAATCCATGAAGAGGATGGGAACAGAGGGATATGGTCCCTGGAAGGGTAGGGGGTTTTAGTTCACTCGGGCAGCATGGTCAGTACAGGCTTGGAGGGGCCAAAGGGCCTGTTCCTGTGCTGGAATTTTCTTTGTTCTAATTTCAGACAGAGAGAGAGATAAAGATCCAGAGGCAGAGAGAGACAGAAACAGGATGGGACTGTGCTGTACATGTTTCCGAGCTGACAATGAGACACACACGAGATGGACATCAATGATTTGGACGAGGGAAGGAAAAATAATCTTTCCAAGTTTGCTGATGCCATGAAGCTTGTTGGGAAGGTGAGTAGTGAGAAGGATGTTAGAATGATTCCCAGAGATTTCAGCAAGTTGGGTAAATGTGAAACAGATGCAGTATAACGTGGACAAACGTGGATTTAACTACTTCAGACAGAGAAACAGAACGGCAGAGGATTATTTAAATGGGGATAGATTGGGAAATGTTGATGTACAGA
>JAGIQG010000053.1:0-90067 GCA_024679065.1 Sphyrna mokarran
AACAGAGGGCGGCAAACAGTGAGCAGCAAACAGAGGGCCCCAAACAGATGGCGGCTAACAGAGGGCAGCAAACAGAGGGTGGCAAATAGAGGGCGGCAAACAGAGGGCGGCAAACAGACTCGGCAAACAGAGGGCCTCAAACACAGGGTAGCAAACAGAGAGCAGCAAACAGAGGGAGGTAAACAGAGGGCTCCAAACAGAGGGCTGTAAATAGAGGGCGGCAACAGAGGGCGGCAAACAGAGGGCGGGAAACAGAGGGCCGCAGACAGAGGGCGGCAAAGAGAGGGTGGCAAAGAGAGGGAGGCAAACAGAGAAAGGCAAACAGAGGGCCCCAAACAGAGGGCGGCAAACAGAGGTTGGCAAACAGAGGGCCGCAGACAGAGGGTGGCAAAGAGAGGGAGGCAAAGAGAGGGAGGCAAACAGAGGTCAGCACACAGAGGGCCCCAAACAGAGGGCCCCAAACAGGGGGCGGCAAACAGGGCACAAATCAGAGTGCGCCAAACAGAGGGCGGCAAACAGAGAGAGGCAAACAGAGGGCTCCAAACAGAGGGCGGTAGCAGAGGGACCCAAGCAGATGGCAGCAAACAAACGGAGGCCGGCAAACAGCGCGTGGTTAACAGAGGGACCCAAACCGAAGGTGGCAAACAGAGGGCGGCAAACAGAGGGCGGCAAACAGATGGCTGCAAACAGAGGGCCCCAAACAGAGGGCAGTTAACAGAGTACAGCAAATAGAGGGAGGCAAACAGAGGGCGGTAAACAGAGGGCGATAAACAGAGGGTGGAAAACAGAGGGCGGCAAAAAGAGGGCTGCAAACAGTTGGCCCCAAACAGAGTGCAGCAAACAGAGGGCGGCAAATAGAGGGCGACAAACAGAGGGTGGCAAACAGAAGGCTGGAAACAGATGGCCCAAGTCAGAGTGCGGCAAAAAACAGAGTGCAGCAAAGAGTGGGATGCAAACAGAGGGTGGCAAAGAGAGGGTGGCAAACAGAGGGTGGCAAACAGAGAGCGGCAAACAGAGGGTGGCAAATCGAGGGGGCGAACACAGCGCAGCAAACAGAGGGCAGCAAACAGAGGGCAGAAAACAGAGGGCCCCAAACAGAGGGCGGAAAACAGAGGGTGGCAAATAGAGTGCGGCAAACAGAGGGCGTAAAACAGAGGGCGGCAAACAGTGGTAGGCAAACATAGGGCGTAAAAAGAGGGCGCCAAACAGAGGGCAGTAAACAGAGGGCGGCAAACAGACGGCAACGAACAGAGGGTGGCAAACAGAGTGCCGCAATCAGAGGTCAGCAAACAGATGGCGCCAAACAGACGGTGGCAAACACAGAGCGGCAAACAGAGGGCGGAAAACAGAGGGCAGAAAACAGAGGGCCCCAAACAGAGCGCGGAAAACAGAGGGTCGCAAACAGAGTGCGGCAAACAGAGGGCGGCAAACAGAGTGCCCCAATCAGAGGTCAGCAAACAGACGGCGCCAAACAGTGGTAGGCAAACATAGGGCGGCAAACATAGGGCGGCAAACAGAGGGCGACAAACAGAGGGCCCCAAACAGAAGGCGGCAAACATCGGGCGGCAAACAGATGGCAGCCAGCAGATTGAGGGAAACAGAAAGTGGCAAACAGAGGGAGAGAAAGAGACGGTGGCAAACAGAGAGCGGAAAAAAAGTGCCGCAAACAGAATGCCTCAAACTGAGGGCGGCAAACAGAGGGCCCCAACCAGAAGGGGGCAAATAGAGGGCAAAAAACTGTTAGCGGCAAAGAGAGGGAGAGAAACAGAGGGTGGCAAACAAAGGGCGCCAAACAGAGGGAGAGAAAGAGAGGGTGGCAAACCGAAGCCGGCAAACAGAGGGCCGCCAGCAGAGGGCGGCAAACAGAGGGCCCCAACCAGAAGGCGGCAAACAGAGGGCGTAAAACAGAGCACGGCAAACAGAGGGCGGCAAACAGAGGGAGGCAGAGAGGACGGCAAACAGAGGGCGGCAAACAGAGGGAGGCAAGAAGAGACGGCAAACAGAGGGCGGCAAACAGAGGGAGGCAAGAAGAGGAAGGAACAGAGGGCGGCAAACAGAGGGAGGCAAAAGAGGACGGCAAATAGAGGGCGGCAAACAGAAGGAGGAACAAGAGAACGGCAAACAGAGGGCGGCAAACAGAGGAGGCAAGAAGAGGACGGCAAACAGAGGGTGGCAAACAGAGGGAGGCAAGAAGAGGACGTCAAACAGAGGGCGGCAAACAGAGGGCAGAAAACAGGGGGCAGCAAACAGAGGGACCCAAACAGAGGGCCCCAAACAGAGGGCAGCAAACAGGGGGCGGCAAACAGATGGCAAAGAACAGAGGGTGGCAAACAGGGTGCCCCAATCAGAGATCAGCAAACAGACGGTGGCAAACATAGAGCAGCAAACAGAGGGCGGAAAACAGAGGGCGGCAAACAGAGTGTGGCAAACAGAGGGTGGCAATCAGTGGGTGGCAAACAGGGGGCGGCAAAAAGCAGGCCCCAAACAGAGGGCAGCAAACAGAGCATGGCAAACAGAGTGCAGCCAACAGAGGACTGAAAGAGGGGGCGGTAAACACTGAGCGGCAAACACTGGGCGGCAAACAGAGTTACCCAAACAGAGGGCCCCAAACAGAGGGCAGTAAACAGAAGGCGGCAAACAGGGATGCAAACAGAGGGCGGCAAACAGAGAGCGGAAAACAGAGGGCGGCAAACACAGGGCAGCAAACACAGGGCGGCAAACAGAGTACCCCAAACTGAGGTCACCAAACAGACCGCGCCAAACATTCGGAGGCAAACATAGGGCAGCAAACAGAGCGCGGCAAACTGAGGGTCCCAAACAGACGGCGGCAAACAGAAGGAGGCAAACATTGGGCGGCAAACAGAGGGCAGCAAACAGAGGGAGGCAAACAGAGGCCGGCAAAAAGCGGGCTGCAAACAAAACGTGACAAACAGAGGGCGGCAAACAGAGTGCAGTTAACGGAGGGCGGAAAACTGAGGGTGGCAAACAGAGGGCGACAAACAGAGGGACCCAAACAGAAGGCGGCCAGCAGAGTGCGGCAAACAGAGGGCGGTAAACAGAGGGTGACAAACAGAGGGACCCAAACAGAAGGCAGCCAGCAGAGTGCGGCAAACAGAGTGCGGCAAACAGAGGGCTGCAAAGAGAGGGCGGCAAAGAGAGGGCAGCAAACAGAGGGCGGCAAACTGAGGGCGCCAAACAGAGGGCGCCAAACACTTCACCCAAAACAGTGGGCAGCATACAGAGGACGGCAAACAGAGGGCCCCAAAAGAGGGCGGCAAACACAGGGTGGCAAACAGAGGGCCCCAACAGATGGCGGCAAACAGAGGGCCCCAAACAGAGGACACCAAAGAGAGTGAAGGCAAACAGAGGGCGGCAAACAGAGGGCGGCAAACAGTGGGCAGCAAACAGAGGGCCCCAAACAGAAGGCGGCAATAGCGGGCGGCAAATAGAGGGCGGCAAACAGAGGGATCGGTGCAAAGAGAGGTCCCCAAATAGAAGGCGGCAAACAGAGGGCAGCAAACAGAGGGCGGCAAACAGAGGGCTCCAAAGAGAGGGCGGTAGACAGAGGGAGGCAAACAGAGGGCGGCAAACAGAGTTCCCCAAACAGAGGGACGCAAGAGAGGGCGGCAAACAGTGGGTGGCAAACAGAGGGCAGCAAACAGAGGGCGGCAAACAGAGGGAGGAAAAAAGAGGGAGGTACACAGAGGACGGCAAACAGAGGGCGGCAAACAGAGGGCAGCAAGAAAAGGGCGGCAAACAGAGGTGTGCAAACAGAGGGTGGCAAAAACAGTGCCCCAAACAGAGGGCCCCAAACAGAGAACAGTAAACAGAGGGCCGCAAACAGAGGATGACAAACAGAGGGCGGCAAAAAGAGGGCGACAACAGAGGGACCCAAACAGAGGGCAGTAAACAGAGGGCCGCAAACAGAGGGCGACAAACAGAGGGTGGCAAACAGAGGGCGACAACAGAGGGACCCAAACAGGGGGCAGCAAACCGAGGGCGGCAATCAGAGCGCGTCAAACAAAGGGCTGCAAACAGAGGCCGGTAAAAAGAGGAGACCTAAACAGAGGGCGGCAAACAGAGGGCGGCAAACAGAGAGCAGCAAACAGAGGACCTCAAACAGAAGGCGGGAAACAGAGGCCTGCAAAAAGCGGGCTGCAAAGAAAAGCCGAGAAACAGAGGGCCCCAAACAGAGGGCAGCAAACAGAGGGCGGCAAACAGAGCGCGGCAAACAAAGGGCTGCAGACAGAGGGTGGCAAAGAGAGGGCGGCAAACAGAGGGCGGCAAACACAGGGCAGGAAACAGAGGGCCCCAAACAGACTGCCCCAAACAGAGGGCCCCAAACAGAGGGCGGGAAACAGAGGCTGGCAAAAAGAGGGCTGCAAACAAAAGGCGACAAACAGAGGGCGGCAAACAGAGGGCGGCAAACAGAGGGGTCCAAAACAGAGGGGTGTAAACAGAGGGAAGCAAACAGAGGGCGGCAAACAGAGGGCACTAAACAGAGTGCCCCAAACAGAGGGCGGCAAACAGAAGGAGGCAAACATAGGGCGGCAAACAGAGGGCGGCAAGCAGAGGATGGCAGAAACAGGACAGTAAACAGAGGGGCCCCAAATCGATTACGGCAATTAGAGGACGGCAAACAGAGGGCCCCACAAAAAAGTCGCAAACAGAGGGCCCCAAAAAGTGGGCCCCAAACAGAGGGCAGTAAACAGAGGGCGGCAAAAAGTGGGCGGCAAAGAGAGGGCGGCTTTCAGCGGGCGGCAAACAGAGGGCCCCAAACAGAAGGCCCCAAACAGAGGGCCGCAATCAGAGGGCCTCAAACAGAAGGCGGCAAACAGAGGCTGGCAAAAAGAGGGCTGCAAACAAAAGGCGACAAACAGAGGGCGGCAAACAGAGGGCAGCAAACAGAGGAGTCCAAACAGAGGGGTGTAAACAGAGGGAAGCAAACAGAGGGCGGCAAACAGAGGGCGATAAACACAGTGCCCCAAACAGAGGGCAGCACACAGAGGATGGCAAACAGAGTGCCCCAAACAGAGGGCGGCAAACAGAAGGAGGCAAACAAAGGGCGGCAAACAGAGGATGGCAAAAACAGGACGGTAAACAGAGGGGTCCCAAATCGATTGCGGCAAACAGAGGACGGCAAACAGAGGGCCCCAAAAAAAAGCCGCAAACAGAGGGCCCCAAAAAGTGGGCCCCAAACAGAGGGCAGAAAACAGAGGGCAGCAAAAACAGGGCGGCAAACAGAGGCCTGCACACAGAGGGCCCCAAACAGAAGGCGCCAAACAGAGGGTGGAAAACAGAGAAGGGCAAAAAGAGGATGGCAAACAGATGGCCCCAAACAGAGGGCGGCAAAGAGAGTGCGGCAAACAGAGGGCGTTAAACAGAGGGCACCAAACAGAGGGCGGCATACAGAGAGCAGCAGCCAGAGAGCACCAAGCAGAGGGCGGCAAACAGAGGGAGGCAAACAGAAGGCGGCAAACGGACGGCCCAAAACAGAGGGCCCAGGGCAGTAAACAGAGGGCGCAAACACAGTGCAGCAAACAGAGGGCGGCATACAGAGGGCGGCAAACAGAGGGAGGCAAACAGAGGGCGGCAAACAGAGGGAGGCTAACAGAGGGCGGCAAACAGAGAGCCCCAATCAGAGGGCCCCAAACAGAGGGCAGTAAACAGAGGGCGACAAACACAGTGCAGCAAACAGAGGGCGGCAAACAGAGCGCGGCAAACAGGGGGCGGCAAACCGAGGGCAGCAGACAGAGGGCCACAAACAGAGGGCGCCAAACAGAGGGCGGCAAACAGAGGGTGGCAAACAGAGGGCAGAAACAGAGTGCGGCAAACAGAGGGACCCAAACAGAGGGCAGCAAACAGAGGGCGGCAAACACATTGCGGCAAACAGAGGGTGGCAAAAAGAGGATGGCAATTAGAGGACGGAAAACAGAGTGAGGGTAACAGAGGGCGGAAAACAGAGGGCGGCCAACAGAGTGTGGCAAACAGAGGACGGCCAACAGAGTGTAGCAAACAGAGGGCGGCAAATAGAGGGCGGCAAACAGAGGGCCATAACACAGGGCCCCAAACAGAGGGCAGTAAACATAGGGCGGCAAGCAGAGTGCGGCACACGGAGGGCGGCATACAGAGGGCGGCAAACAGAGGGCGGCAAACAGACGACGCCCAAACAGAGGGCGGCAAACATAGGGCGGCATACTGAGGAGGGCAAACAGAGGGCACCAAACAGAGGGCATCAAACAGAGGGCGGCAAACATGGGACGGCAATCCGAGATCGGCAAAGAGAGCGCCCAAACAGAGGGCGGCAAAAAGAGGGCCGCAAACAGAGGTCGGCAACATAGGCGGCAAACAGAGTGCGGCAAACAGAGGGCCCCAAAGAGAGGGCACCAAACAGAGGGCGGCAAACAGAGGGAGGCAAACGGAGTGCGGCAAACAGAAAGCGGCAAACAGAGGGCGGCAAACATAGGGCGGCATACTGAGGGCGGCAAAGAGAGGGCCCCAAACAGAGGGCGGGAAACAGGGGGCGGCATTCAGAGGGCTCGAAACAGTGGGCGGTAAACAGAGGGTGGCAAACAGAGTTCGGCAAGCAGAGGGGGACAAACAGACATCGGCATACAGAGGGCGGCAATCAGATGGCCCCAAACAGTGTTCGGCAAACGGAGGGCGACAAACAGAGGGAGGCAAACAGAGGGCCCCAAACAGAGGGCGGCAAACAGAGTGCAGCAAACAGAAGGCTCCAAACAGAGTGCCACAAACAGCAGGCAGCAAACAGAGGGCCCCAAACTGAGGGCGGCAAATTGAAGGCGGCAAGCAGCGTTCCCCATAGAGATTGCGGAAAACAGAGGGCGGCAAAAAGAGGGCGACAAATGAAGGGCCCCAAACAAAGGTCCCCAACAGATGGCAGTAAAAAGAGGACGGCAAACAGAGGGCGGCAAACTGATGGTGATGAAAAGAGGGCGGCAAACAGAGTGTTGCAAAGAGAGGAACCCAAACAGAGGGCAGCAAACAGATGGCGGCAAACAGAGGGCGGCAACGAGGACACAAAAGAAGGCGGAACAGAGGGCAAAAAACTGAGGGCAGCAAACAGAGCGCAGCAAAGAGTGGGATGCAAACAAGGGCGGCAAACAGAGGGCGGCAAACAGAGAGCAGCCAAACAGAGGGCGGCAAACAGAATGCCCCATCAGAGGTCAGCAAACAGACGGCGCCAAACAGTGGTAGGCAAACACAGGGCGGCAAACAGAGGGCGGCAAACAGAGGGCGACAAACAGAGGGCGGCAAACAGAGGGCGGCAAACAGAGGGAGGCCATCAGAGGGTGGCAAACAGAGAGCGGCAAACAGAGGGCGGCAAATCGAGGGGGCGAACAAAGGACCCTAAAAGAGGGCAGCAGAGGACGGCAAACACAGCGCAGCAAACAGAGGGCGGCAAACAGAGGGCAGCAAACTGAGGGCAGAAAACAGGGGGCCCCAAACAGAAGGCAGAAAACAGAGGGTGGCAAACAGAGTGCGGCAAACAGAGTGCCCCAATCAGAGGTCAGCAAACAGACGGTGCCAAACAGTGGTAGGCAAACATAGGGCGGCAAACAGAGGGCGACAAACAGAGGGCCCCAAACAGAAGGCGGCAAACATAGGGCGGCAAACAGAGGGCGGCCAGCAGATTGAGGGAAACAGAGGGTGGCAAACAGAGGGAGAGAAAGAGACGGTGGCAAACAGAGAGCGGAAAAAAAGTGCCGCAAACAGAGTGCCTCAAACTGAGGGCGGCAAACAGAGGGCCCCAACCAGAAGGCAGCAAATAGAGGGCAAAAAACTGTTAGCGGCAAACAGAGGGAGGGAAACAGAGGGTGGCAAACAAAGGGGCCGCCAGCAGGGGCGGCAAACAGAGGGCCCCAACAGTGGGCGTCAAACTAAGGGCGGCAAACAGAGGGAGGCAAACATGACACAAACAGAGGGTGTTAAACAGAAGGCTGGAAACAGATGGCGGCAAACAGAGGGCCCCAAACAGAGGGCGGCAAACAGAGGGCGGCAAACAGAGGGTGGCAAACAGAGGATGGCAAACAGAGGGCGGCAAACAGGGGGCGGCAAACAGTGGGTGGCAAACAGAGGGCGGAAAACAAAGGCCCCAAACAGAGGGCAGCAAACAGAGCGTGGCAAACAGAGTGCAACAAACAGAGGGCTGAAAGAGGGGGCGGCAAACATTGGGCGGCAAATAGAGCGCGGCAAACAGAGTTCCCCAAACAGAGGGCCCCAAACAGAGGGCAGTAAACAGAGGGCGGCAAACAGAGCGGAGCAAACAGAGGGATGCAAACAGAGGGCGGCAAACAGAGAGCAGAAAACAGAGGGCGGCAAACACAGGGCAGCAAACACAGGGCGGCAAACAGAGTGCCCCAAACTGAGGTCACCAAACAGACCGCGCCAAACACAGAGGCAAACATAGGCAGCAAACAGAGCGCGGCAAACTGAGGGCCCAAACAGAGGGCAGCAAACAGAGGGCGGCAAACAAAGGGCCGCAAATAGAGGGCGGAAAACAGAGGGCGGCAAACAGAGTGCGACAAACAGAGGGCGGCAAACAGAGGGCCCCAAACAGATGGCGGCAAACAGAAGGAGGCAACATTGGCCAAACAGAGGGCGCAAACAGAGGGACCCAAACAGAAGGCGGCAAACAGAGGGCGCCAAAAAGATGGCAGTAAACAGAGGGCGGCAAACAGAGGGCGACATACAGAGGGAGGCAAAAGGAGGGCCCCAAACAGAGGGTGGCAAACAGGGGGCGGCAAAAAGATGGCACCAAACAGAGGGCATTAAACAGAGGGCGGCAAACGGAGCGCAGCAAACAGTGGGATGCAAACAGAGGGATGCAAACTGAGTGCTGCAAAAAGAGGGCAGCAAACGGACGGCGCCAAACAGAGTGCCCGAAACAGAGGGCCCCAAACAGGGGGCAGTAAACAGAGGGCGGCAAACAGAGCGCAGCAAGCAGAGGGATGCATACAGAGGGCAGCATCTGTGGGCGGCAAACAGGGTGGAACACAGAGGGAGGCAAAAAGAGGACGGCAAACAGACGGCGGCCAACAGAGTGCGGCAAACAGAGGGCCCCAATCAGAGGGCGGCAACCAGTATGAGGCAAACTTAGCGCGGAAAACAGATTGCGGCAAACAGAGTGCGGCAAACAGAGGGCAGCAAACAAAGGCTCCTAACAGAGGGCAACAAACAGAGTGCGGCAAACAGAGGGCAGCAAACAAAGGCTCCTAACAGAGGGCAACAAACAGAGGGAGGCTAACAGACGGCGGCAAACAGAGGGTGGCATACACAGTGCGGCAAACAGAGGGCAGCAAACGGAGGGCTCCAAACAGAGGGCGGAAAACAGAGGGAGGCTAACAGAGTTCCCCAAACAGAGTGCAATTAGCAGAGGGCAGCAAATAGAGGGCGGCAAACATAGTGCAGCAAACAGAGGGCGAAAAACAGAGGGCGGTAGTCAGAGGGCGGCAAACAGAGGGACCCAAACACAGGGTGGCAAACAGATTACCGCAAGCAGAGTGCCCCAAACAGGGGCTCTAAACAGAGGGTGGCAAACAGAGGGAGGCAAACAGAGGGTGGCAAAGAGAGGGCGGCAAACAGCGGGCAGCAAACAGAGGGCGGCAAACAGAGGGCGGCAAAAAGAGGGCAGCAAACAGAGCACGGCAAACAGAGGGGTGCAAACTGAGTGCTGCAAACAGAGGGCAGCAAACAGAGGGCGGCAAACAGAGGGCGGCAAAAAGAGGGCAGCAAACAGAGCACGGCAAACAGAGGGGTGCAAACTGAGTGCTGCAAACAGAGGGCTGCAAACAGAGGGCGGCAAACAGAGAGGCCCAAACAGAGGGCCACAAACAGAGGGTGGTTTACGGAGGGCGGAACAACAGACGGTGGCAAACAGAATGCGGCAAAAAGAGGACGGCAAAAAGAGGGCAGCAAACAGAGCACGGCAAACAGAGGGGTGCAAAGTGAGTGCTGCAAACAGAGGGCGGCAAACAGAAGGAGGCAGACATAGTGCGGCAGCAGAAGGGGGCAAACAGAGGGCGGCAAATACAGCCCGGCAAACAAAGCCGGCAAACAGAGGGAGCCAAACAGAGGGCAGCAAACAGAGGTCGGGACACAGAGGGAGGCAAACAGAGGGTGGCAAACAGAGGGCGGCAAACAGAAGGCCGCAAACAGAGAGCGGCAAACAGAGGGCGGCAAACAGAGGGCCCCAAACAGAGGGCCCCAAACAGAAGGAGGCATTCACAGTGCCGCAAACAGAGGGCAGCAAACGGAGGGCTCCAAACAGAGGGCGGCAAACAGAGGGAGGCTAACAGACGGTGGCAAACAGAGGGTGGCATACACAGTGCATCAAACAGAGGACAGCAAACGGAGGGATCCAAACAGAGGGCGGAAAACAGAGGGAGGCAAACAGAGGGCTGCAAACAGATGGCCCCAAACAGAGGGCGGCAAACAGAGGGCCCCAAACAGAGTTCCCCAAACAGAGTGCAATTAACAGAGGGCAGCAAACAGAGGGCGGCAAACAGAGGGCGGTCGTCAGAGGGTGGCAAACAGAGGTACCCAAACAGAAGGTGGCAAACAGAGCGCGGCAAACAGAGGGCGGCAAACAAAGGCCCAAACAGAGGGCAGCAAACAGAGGGTGGCAAGCAGAGCACGGCAAACAGAGGGCTGCAAACAGCGGGTGGCAAAGAGAGGGCGGCAAAGAGAGGGCGGCAAAAAGAGGGCGGCAAACGGAGGGCCACAAACAGAGGGCGCCAAACAGAGGGCGGCAAACATAAGGTGGCAAACAGTGGGCCTCAAACAGAGGGCGGCAAACAGAGGGCGGCAAAAAGAAGGCGCCAAACAGAATAGCCGAAACAGAGGGCAGCAAACAGAGGACGGCAAAGAGAGGGCGGCAAACAGAAGGAGGCAAACATAGTACAGCAAAAAGAGGCCGGCAAACAGAGGGCGGCAAACAGAGGGCCCCAAACAGAGGGCGGCGAACAGAGGTTGGCAAACAGTGGGCCCAAACAGATGGCAGCAATCAGAGGACGGCAAACAGTGGGCCCCAAACAGATGGCCCTAAACAGAGGGCAGTAAACAGAGGGCGACAAACAGGGCGGCAAACAGAGGGCGGCAAATAGAGGGCGGCAATCAGAGGTCGGCAGACAGAGGGCGGCAAACAGAGGCGGCAAACAGAGGCCTGCAAAAAGAGGGAGGTAAGGAGAGGGTGGCAAACAGAGTGCGGCAAGCAGAGTGCGGCAAACAGAGGGCGGCAAACTGTGTGCCCC
Source organism: Sphyrna mokarran (assembly GCA_024679065.1). NCBI lineage: Eukaryota > Metazoa > Chordata > Chondrichthyes > Carcharhiniformes > Carcharhinidae > Sphyrna > Sphyrna mokarran. Next base: position 11,274 of record JAGIQG010000053.1, read on the forward strand.
AAAGAGAGGGCGGCAAACAGAGGGAGGCAAACAGCCGGCAGAAAACAGAGGGTGCCAAACAGAGGGTGCCAAACAGAGGGCGGCAAACAGAGGGCACCAAACAGAGGGCCCCAAATGGAAGGCGGCAAACGGAGGGCGGCATTCAGAGGGCGGCACACATGGGGTGGGAAACCGATGTCCCCAAACAGAAGGCGGCAATCAGAGGGCGGCAAACAGAGGACGGCAAACAGAAGGCGGCAAACAGAGGGCGGCAAACAGAGGGCCCCAAACAGAGGGCGACACATAGAGGGCGGCAAACAGAGGGCCCCAAAGAGAGAGCAAGATCAGGGGCGGCAAAAAGAGTGCAGCCAACAGAGGGCCACAATCATAGGGCAGCAAACAGAGGGCAGCAAACAGAGGGCGGCAAACAGAGGGCGGCAAACAGAAGGCGGCAAACAGAAGGTGGCAAACAGAGGGTGGCAAACAGAGGGATGTAGACAGAGTGCGGCAGCAGAAGGGGGCAAATAGAGGGTGGCAAACAGAGGGCAGCAAACAGAGGGCGGCAAACAGAGGACGGCAAACAGAAGGCGGCAAACAGAGGGTGGCAAACAGAGGGCACCAAACAGAGGGCGGCAAAGAGAGTGCGGCAAACAGAGAGCAGCAAGAAGGGAACGGCAAACAGAGGACAGCAATTAAAGGGCGGAAAAAAGTGGGCGGCAAACAGAGGGCTCTAAACAGCGGGTGGCAAACAGAGGGCAGGAAACAGAGGGAGACAAACAGAGGGCGGCAAACAGAGGGCAGCAAACACAGGGCGGCAAAATTAGGGTGGCAAACAGAGGGCGGCAAAACAGCAAACGAGGGCCAACAGAGGGCCAAAAACAAACAACAAACAACAAACAAAAAAGCAAAAGAGGCGCAAACAAGGCCAAAGAGGGCAAACAGAGGGCGCAACAGAGCCAAAACAGGGTGGCAACACGCAAACAGAGGCCCAAACAGAGGCGAAAAGAGGGAACAACAAAAAAAACAGAGGCGGCAAACAGAGGCGGCAAACAGAGGGCGGCAAACAGAGGGCGGCAAACAGAGGGCGGCAAACAGAGGGCGGGAAACAGAGGGCGGCAAACAGAGTGCCCCAAACAGAGGGCGGCAAGCAGAGGCCGGCAAACAGAGGGAGGCAAATAGAGGGAGGCAAACAGAGGGCGGCAAACAGAGGGCGTCAAACAGAGGGCAGTAAACGGAGGGCTGCAAACAGAGGGCTGCAAACAGAGGGCGGCAAACATAGGGCCCCAAACAGAGGGCGACAAAGACAGTGCGGCAAACAGAGGACGGTAAACAGAGGGCCCCAAACAGAGGACGGCATACGGAGGATGGCAATCAGAGGGTTGCAAACAGAGGGAGGCAAACAGACGGTGGCAAACAAAGGGCGGTAGCAGAGGGACCCAAACAGAGGGCAGCAAACAGAGGGCGACAAAAAGAGGGCAGCAAACAGAGGCCCTCAAACACAATACGGCAAACGGAGGCCGGCAAAAAACGGGCTGCAAACAAAACGCGACAAACAGAGGGCGGCAAACAGAGGGCCGTAAACAGAGGGCCGCAAACAGAGTGCAGTTAACGGAGGGCGGCAAAGTGAGGGCGGCAAACAGAGGTCGGTAAACAGAGGGCAACAAACAGAGGGGAGCAAACAGTGTGTGGCAAACAGAGGGATCCAAACAGAACGCGGCCAGCAGAGTGCGGCAAACAGAAGGCGGCAAACAGAGGGCGGCAAACATAGGGCGCAAACAGAGGGCGGCAAACAGAGGGTGGCAATCAGAGGGCCCCAAACAGAAGGTGGCAATCAGAGGGCAGCAAACAGAGGTCGGAAAAAAGAGGGCCGCAAACATAGCGTCCAAACAAGAGGGCGGCAAACAGAGGGCGGCAAACATAGGGCCCCAAACAGAGGGCGGCAAACAGAGGGCGGCAATCAGAGGGCCCCAAACAGAAGGTGGCAATCAGAGGGCAGCAAACAGAGGGCGGCATATTGAGGGCGGTAAACAGAGGGACCCACACAGAAGGCGGCAAACAGAGGGCGGAAAACAGAGGTCGGCAAAAAGAGGGTGATAACAGAGGACCTCAAACAGAAGGCGGCAAACTGAGGCTGGCAAACAGCGGGGAGCAAACAGAGGGAGGCAAACAGATGGAGCCAAACAGAGGACGGCAAACAGAGGGCGGCAAATAGAGGGCAGCAAACAGATAGCGGCAAACAGAGGGCAGCAAATAGAGGGGGTCAAAGAAAGGACCCAAACAGAGGACAGCAGAGGGTGGCAAACAGAATGAGACAAACAGAGGGCGGCAAACAAAGGGTGGCAAGCAGAGGGCGGAAAACAGAGGGCGCTAAACTGAGTGCCCCAAAATGAAGGCCCCAAATAGAGGGCAGTAGACAGAGTGCGGCAAACAGAGTGCAGGAACGAGAGAGCGGCAGACAGAGGGCGGCAAACAGTGGGCGGCAAACAGAGGATGGCAAACAGAGGGTGGCAAACAAAGGACCCAAACAGAGGGCAGCAGTGGGGGGGAAAGAGAGCGTGGAAAATAGAGTGCGGCAAACAGAGGGCGGCAAACAGAGGGCGCAAACAGAGGGCGGCAAACAGAGGGCGGCAAACAGAGGATGGCAAACAGAGGGTGCCAAACAGCGGGCACCAAACAGAGGGCAGCAAACAGAGGATGGCAAACAGAGGGCCCCAAACAGAGGGCGGCAAACAGAATGAGGCAAACTTAGGGTGGCAAACAGAGGGCGGCAAACAGAGGTCGGCAAACAGAGGGCCCCAATCCGAGGGCGGCAAACAGAGGGCCCCAAACAGAGGGCAGCAAACAGAGGGCGACAAACAGAGGGTCGCAAACAGAGGGCAGAATACAGAGGGCAGCATACAGAGGGCGGCAAACAGAAGGCTCCAAACAGAGGCCGGTAAACAGAGGGCGGCAATCAGAGGAAGGCAAACAGAGGGAGGCAAACAGAGGACGGCAAACAGAGGGCTCCAAACAGAGGACGGCAAAGAGAGGGAGGCAAACAGAGGTCGGCATACAGAGGCCGGCAAACACAGGACCCCAAACTGAGGGCAGCAAACAGAGGGCAGCAAACAGAGGGTGGCAAACAGAGGGCGGCAAACAGAGGGGGGGCAAACAAAAGACCCAAACAGAGGGCAGCAGAGGGCAGCAAACAGACCGTGGCAAACAGAGGGCGGCAAACAGAAGGCGTGAAACAGAGCGCCCAAAAAAGTGGGTGGCAAACAGAGGTCAGTAAACAGAGTGCGGCAAACAGAGTGCGGCAAACAAGGCGCAGTAAAGAGAGGGCGGCAAACAGAGGGCAGCAAACAGATGGCTCCAAACAGAGGGCGGCAATCAGATGGCCACCAACAGGGGGTCCCAAACAGAGGGCAGTAAACAGAGGGTGGCAAACAGAGGGTGGCAAACAAAGGGCCCCAAACAGTGGGTGGCAAACAGAGGGCAGCAAACAGAGGTCGGCAAAATTAGGGCGGTAAAGAGGCAGCGGCAAACAGAGGGCCCCGATCAGAGGGCAGCATACAGAGGGCAGCAAACAGAGGGCTCCAAACAGAGGGTGGCAAACAGATGGAGGCAAACAGAGGGCGGCAAACAGAGGGCGGCAATCAGAGAGCGGAAAACAGAGGGCCCCAAAAAGAGGGACCCAAATAGAAGGCAGTAAACAGAGCGCCCCAAACAGAGGGTGGCAGACAGTGGGCGGCAAACAGAGGGCGGCAAAAAGAGGGCGGCAAACAGAGGGCCCCAAACAGAGGGCAGCAAACAGAGGGCGGCAAAGAGATGGCTCCAAACAGAGGGTGGTAAACAGAGGGCGGCAAACAGAGGGCAGCAAACAGAGTGCCCCAAACAGAGGGCGGCAAGCAGAGTGCCCCAAACAGAGGGCGGCAAGCAGAGGGCGGCAAACGGAGGGTGACAAACAGAGCATGGCAAACAGTGGGCGGCAAACAGAGGGAGGCAAACAGAGGGAGGCAAACAGAGGACGGCAAACAGAGGGCGGCAAAGAGAGGGTGGCAAACAGAGGTCTTCAAAGAGACGGCGGAAACACAGGGCCCCAAAGAGATGCCCCAAAATGAGGGCAGTAAACAGAGGGTGGCAAACAGAGGGCTGCAAACAGAGGGCGGCAAACAGAGGGCGGCAAACAGAGGGCGGCAAACAGAGGGCGGCAAACAGAGGGCGGCAAACAGAGGGCGGCAAAAAGAAGGCGGCAAACAGAGGGCGGCAATCACATGACGCCAAACAGAGGGCGGTAAACAGAGGCAGGCAAACAGAGGGCGGCCAACTTGGTGCGGTAAACAGTGAGACCCAAACAGAGGGCCTCAAACAGAAGGCGGCAAACACAGTCCGGCAAAAAGTGGGCTGCAAAACTGAAGGCGACGAAGAGAGGGCAGCAAACAGAGGGCGGCAACCAGAGGGCCCCAAAAAGAGGGCGGCAAACAGAGGGCATCAAACAGAGGGTGTCAAACAGAGGGCGGCAAACAGAGGGCGGCACACAAAGGGCAGCAAACGGAGGGCGGCAAACAGAAGGCGACAAACAGGGGGTCCCAAACAGAGGGCGGCAAACAGAGGGCGGTAAACAAGGGGGACCCAAACAGAGGGCAGAAAAAAGGGGTTGGCAAACAGAGGGCAGCAAACAGAGGGCAGCAAATAGAGGGTGGCAAACAGAGGGCAGCAAACAGAGTGTGGCAAACAGATGGCGGCCAACAGAGGGCGGCAAACAGAGGGCAGCAAACAGCGGGCGGCAAAAAGTGGGCCCAAAACAGTGAGCAGCAAACAGAGGGCGGCAAACAGAGCGTGACAAACAGGGGGCGGCAAACAGACGGCAGCAAACAGAGGGCCCAAAACAGAGGGCGGCAAACAGAGGGCGGCAAACACAGGGTCCCAAACAGAGTGCCCCAAAAATGGGCAGCAAACAGAGGACGGCAAACAGAATGCGGCAAAGAGAGGGCCCCAAAAACAGGGCCCTAAACAGAGGGCAGTAAACAGAGAGAGGCAAACAGAGGGCAACAAACAGAGGGCGGCAAATGGACGGCAGCAAACAGAGTGCCCCATATAGAGGGCAGCAAGCAGAGGGCGGCAAACAGAGGGTGGCAAACAGAGGGCGGCAAACAGAGGGAGGCAAACAGAGGGAGGCAAACAGAGGGCGGCAAACAGAGGGCCCCAAACAGAGGGCGGCAAACAGAGGGCTCCAATCAGAGGGTGGAAAACAGTTGGCGGCAAACAGAGGGCGGCAAAGAGATGGCTCCAAACAGAGGGTGGTAAACAAAGGCCCCAAACCGAGGGCGGCAAACAGAGTGCCCCAAACAGAGGGCGGCAAGCAGAGAGCGGCAAACAGAGGGTGACAAACAGAGGGTGGCAAACAGTGGGTGGAAAACAGAGGGAGGCAAACAGAGGGAGGCAAACAGAGGGCGGCAAACAGAGGGCGGCAATGAGAGGGCGGCAAATAGAGGGCCCCAAACAGTGAGCCCCAAACAGAGGTCGACAAGGAGAGGGCGGAAAACAGAGGACGGCAAAGTGAGGGCCCCAAACAGAGGGCGGCAAACAGAGGGCTCCAATCAGAGGGCGGCAAACAGAGAGCGGCAAACAGAGGGCGGCAAACAGGGCCGCAAACATAGGGCCCCAAACAGTGGGTGGCAAATGGAGGGCAGCAAACAGAGTGCCCCAAACAGAGGGCGGCAAACAGAGGGCGGCAAACAGAGGGCGGCAAACAGAGGGCGGCAAACAGAGGGCGGCAAACAGAGGGCGGCACACAGAGGGCGGCAAACAGAGGGCGGCAAACAGAGGGCGGCAAACAGAGGGCGGCAAACAGAGGGCGGCAAACAGAGGGCGGCAAAAAGAGGGCGGCAAACACAGGGCCCCAAACAGAGGGCAGCAAACAGAAGGCGGCAAAGAGATGGCTCCAAACAGAGGTTGGTAAACAGAGGGCGGCAAACCGAGGGCGGCAAACAGAATGCCCCAAACAGAGGGCGGGAAGCAGAGAGCGGCAAAAAGAGGGTGACAAGCAGAGAGTGGCAAACAGTGGGTGGAAAACAGAGGGAGGCAAACAGAGGGAGGCAAACAGAGGACGGCAAACAGAGGGCGGCAAACAGATGGCGGCAAACAGAGGTCTGCAAAGAGAGTGCAGAAACACAGGGACCCAAAGAGATGCCCCCAAAATGAGGGCAGTAAACAGAGGCTGGCAGCAGAGGGCTGCAAACAGAGGGTGGCAAACAGATGGAGGCAAACAGAGGGCGGCAATCAGAGGGCAGCAAACAGAGGGCAGAAAAGAGAGGGCCCGAAACAGAGGGCGGGAAACAGAGGGCGGCAATCACATGACGCCAAACAGAGGGTGTTAAACAGAGGGCGGCAAACAGAGGGCGGCCAACATAGTGCAGTAAACAGAGAGACCCAAACAGAGGGCCTCAAACAGAAGGCGGCAAACACAGTCCAGCAAAAAGTGGGCTGCAAACTGAAGGCGATGAACAGAGGGCAGCAAACAGAGGGTGCCAAACAGATGGAGTCAAACAGAGGGCGTCAAACAGAAGGCAGCACACAGAGGGCAGCAAACGGAGGGCGGTAAACAAGGGGGAACCAAACAGAGGGCGGAAAAAAGGGGTCGGCAAACAGAGGGCGGCAAACAGAGGGCAGCAAACAGAAGGTGGCAAGCAGAGGAGGCAAACAGAGTGCGGCAAACAGAGGGCAGCAAATAGCGGGCGGCAAACAGAGGGCCCAAAACAGTGGGCGGCAAACAGGGGGCGATAAACAGAAGGTGGCAAACAGAGGTAGGAAAACAGAGGGAGCCAAATAGAAGGCAGCAAACAGAGGGCGGCAAACAGAGGGCGACAAACACAGGTTCCCAAACAGAGTGCCCCAAACAGAGGGCAGCAAACAGAGGGCGGCAAACAGGGCGGGAAACAGAGGGAGGCAAACAGAAGATGGCAAACAGAGGGCCCCAAACAGGGGGCTGCAAACTGAGGGCGGCAAACAGAGGGCCCCAAGCAGAGGGCCCCAAACAGAAGGAGGCATTCACAGTGCCGCAAACAGAGGGCAGCAAACGGAGGGCTCCAAACAGAGGGCGGCAAACAGAGGGAGGCTAACAGACGGCGGCAAACAGAGGGTGGCATACACAGTGCATCAAACAGAGGACAGCAAACGGAGGGATCCAAACAGAGGGCGGAAAACAGAGGGAGTCAAACAGAGGGCGGCAAACAGAGGCGGCAAACAGACAGCGGTTAACAGAGGGACCCAAACAGAAGGGCGGCAAACAGAGGGCGGCAAACAGAGGGCGACAAACATAGGGCAGTAAACAGAGGGCGGCAAACATGGGGGGGCAAACAGAGAGCGGAAAACAGAGGACGACAAACTGAGGGCGGCAAACAGAGGGCTGCAAACTGATGTCCCCAAACGGAGGGTGGCAAGCAGAGCTCGGCAAACAGAGGGCGGCAAACAGAGTGCCCCAAACAGACGGCAGCAAACAGATGGCGGCAAACATACGGCGGCAAACAGATGGAGGCAAACAGAGGATGGCAAATAGAGGGCGGAAAACAGAGCGCAGCAAACAGAGTGCAGCTAAGAGCGTGCGGCAAACAGAAAGCGGCATACAGAGGGAGGCAAATAGAGGGCGGCAAAGAGAGGGCGGCAAACAGAGGGGCCCAAAAAGAGGTCCCAACCAAAGGGCAGTAAACAGAGGACGGCAAACAGAGTGCGGCAGAGGGCGGCAAACAAAGGGCCCCAAACAGAGGGTGGCAAACAGGGGGCAGCAAAAAGAGGGCACCAAACAGAGGGCCCCAAATAGAGGGCAGTAAACAGAGGCTGGCAAACAGAGGGCGGCAAACAGATGGCGGCCAGCAGAGGGCGGCAAACAGAGGGCAGCAAACAGCTGGCGGCAAACAGAGGGCCCAAAACAGAGGGCCCCAAACAGAGCACAGTGAAGAGAGGGCAACAAACAGAGGGCGGCAATCAGAGTGCCCCAAACAGAGTGCTGCAAATAGAGGGCAGCAAAGAGATCGGCAAACAGAGGGTCACAAACAGAGGGCGGCAAGCAGAGTGCACCAAACAGAGGGTGGCAAGCAGAGGGCGGCAAACAGAGGGAGGCAAACAGAGAGCGGCAAACAGAGGGCGGCAAACAGAGGGAGGCAAACAGAGGGCGACAAACAGAGGGCGGCAAACAGAGGGCAGCAAACAGAGGGCAGCAAACTTAGGGCCCCAAACAGAGAGCGGCAAACGGGTGGTGGCAAAAAGAGGGCCCCAAACAGAGGGCAGCAAACAGAGGGCGGCAAGCAGACGGCGACAAACAGAGGGCCGTAAACATAGGGAGGCAAACAGAGCGAGCCAAACTGAGGGCGGTAAACAAAGGGTGGAAAACGGAGGGAGCCAAACAGAAGGCGGCAAACAGAGGGCGGGAAACAGAGGGCCCCAAACAGAGTGCTCCAAACAGAGGGCGGCAAACAGAGGGTGCCAAACAGAGTGCTCCAAACAGAGGGCAGCAAACAGAGGACGGCAAACAGAGGACTCCAAACAGAAGGTGGCAAACAGAAGGAGTCAAACATAGGGCGGCAAACAGAGGCCGGCAAACAGAGGCCGCAAACAGAAAGCAGCAAACAGAGGCCCCCAAACAGATGGTGGCGAACAGACGGTGGCAAACAGAGGCCGGCAAACAGAGGGTGGCAAATAGAGGGCGGCAAATAGAGGGCGGCAAATGGAGGGTGGCAAACAGAGAGGAGCAAACAGAGGGCCCCAAACAGAAGGTGGCAAACAGAGGGCAGCATACAGAGAGTGGTAAACAGAGCACGGCAAACAGAGTGAACCAAACAGAGGGCGGCAAACAGAATGCGGCAAACAACGCAAGGCAAACAGAGGGCGGCAAACAGTGGGCGGCAAACAGAGGGCGAAAATCAGAGGGTGGCAAAGTGAGTGAGGCAAACAGAGGGAGGCAAAGAGAGGGCAGCAAACAGAGGGCTCCAAACAGAGGGCGGCAAACAGAGTGCCCCAAACAGAGGGCGGCCAGCAGTGGGCGGCAAAGAGTGGGCGGCAAACTGAGTGAGGGAAACAGAGGGAGGCAAACAGAGGGCGGCAAACAGAGGGCGGCAAACAGACGGCGGCAAACATAGGATCCCAAACAGTGGGCGGCAAACAGAGGGCGGCAAACATAGGGCCCCAAACAGAGGTCAGCAAACAGAGGGCGGCAATCAGAGGGCCCCAAACAGAAGGCGGCAATCAGTGGGCGCAAACAGAGGGCAGTAAACAGAGGGACCCACACAGAAGGCGGCAAACAGAGGGCAGAAAACAGAGGGCGGCAAATCGGGGGCGGATAACAGAGGGCCGCAAACAGGAGGCGGCAAACAGTGGCCGGCAAACAGAGGGCAGCAAACAGAGGGAGGCAATCAGTTGGGGCCAAACAGAGGGCGGCAAACAGAGGGCGGCAAACAGACAGCGGCAAACAGAGGGCGAAAATACAGGGGGTCAAACAAAGGACCCAAACAGAGGACAGCAGAGGGTGGCAAACAGAGCACGGCAAACACAGGGCGGCAAACAGAGGGCACCAAACAGTTGGTGGCAAACAGAGAGCTGCAAACAGAGGGTTGCAAATAGAGGGGGGAAAAAAAGGACAAAAGCAGAGGGCAGCAGAGGGTCGCAAACAAAGCGCGGCAAACAGAGGGCGGCAAAGAGAGGGCGGCAAAGAGAGGGTGCGAAACAGAGTGCCCCTAAAAGAGGGCCCCAAACAGAGGGCAGTAAACAGAGGGTGGCAAACGGAGTGCGGCAAACAGAGCGCGGTAAAGAGAGGGCGGCAAACAGATGGCGGCAAACAGAGAGCGGCAGACAGAGGGCGCTAAACACAGTACCCCAAACAGAGGGCGGCAAACAGAAGGAGGCAAACAGAAGGAGGCAAACATCGGGCTCCAAGCAGACAGCGGCAAACAGAGGGTGGCAAACAGAGTGCCCTAAACAGAGGGCAGGAAACAGAGGGCGGCAAACAGAGGGCTGGAAACAGATGGCCACAAAGAGAGGGCGGCATACAGAGGGCGGCAAACAGAGGGCGGCAAACAGAGGGCCCCAAACAGAAGGCAGAAAACAGAGGGCAGAAAACAGAGGGAGGCAAAAAGAGGACGGCAAACAGAGGGTGTAAAACAGAGGGCCCCAAACAGAGTGCATTTAACAGAGGGCGTCAAACAGAATGCATTTAACAGAGGGTGTCAAACAAAGGGCTGCAAACAGATAGCCGCGAACTCAGGGCCCCAAAGAGAGGGCGGCAAACAGAGGGCTCCAAACAGAAGGTGGCAAACGGATAGAGGCAAACATAGGGTGGCAAACAGTGTGCCCCAATCAGAGGGCCCCAAACAGGGGGCAGCAAACAGAGGGCGGCACAAGAGGGCGACAAAAAGAGGGCAGCAAACATAGGGCTGGAAACAGATGGCCACAAACAGAGGGCTGCAAACAGAGGGCCCCAAACAGAAAGCAGCAAACAGAGGGCGGAAAACAGAGGGAGGAAAAAAAAAGGACGGTATTCAGAGGGCGGCAAAGAGAGGGCGGCAAAGAGAGGGCGGCAAACAGAGGGCCCCAAACAGAGGGCAGCAAACAGAGGGCGGCAAACAGAGGTCAGCAATAGTGGGCGGCAAACACAGGGCCCCAAACAGAGGGCAGCAAACAGATGGCGGCAAACAGAGGGCTGCAAATAGAGAGGGGCAAACAAAGGACCCAAAAAGAGGGCAGCAGAAGGCGGCAAACACAACGCCGCAAACAGAGGGCGGCAAACAGAGGGCAGCAAACTGAGGGCAGAAAACAGACGGCCCCAAACAGAGGGCGGAAAACAGAGGGTGGCAAACAGAGGGCGGCAAACAGAGGGCGGCAAACAGAGTGCCCCAATCAGAGGTCAGCAAACAGACGGCGCCAAACAGTGGTAGCCAAACATGCGGCGGCAAACAGAGGGTAGCAAACAGAAGGGCAACAAACAGAGGGCCCCAAACAGAAGGCGGCAAACAGAGGGCAGCAAACAGAGGGCGGCAAATGGAGAGAGGGAAACAGAGTGTGGCAAACAGAGGGCGGCAAACAGAGGGAGAGAAAGAGAGGGTGGCAAACAGAGGGCAGCAAACAGAGGGCCCCAACCAGAAGGTGGCAACCAAGTGCAGAAAACAGAGGGTGGCAAACAGAGGGCCCCAAACAGAGGCGTCAATAAGAGGGCGGCAAACAGAGGGAGGAAAAAGAGGACGGTAAACAGAGGGCGGCAAACAGAGGGTGGCAAACAGTGGGCGGCAAAGAGAGGGCCCCAAACAGAGGGCCCCAAACAGAGGGCAGTAAACAGAGAGTTGTAAACAGACGGCGGCAAACAGAGGGCCCCAAACAGAGGACGTCAAACTAAGGGCAGCAAACAGTGGGCGGCAAACAGAGGGCGACAAACAGAGGGTGGCAAACCGAGGTCCCCAAACAGAGGGCATTAAACAGCGGAAGGCAAACAGAGTGCGGAAAACAGACGGCGGCAAACGGAGGGCGGCAATCAGAGGGCCCCAAAGGGAGGGCAGAAAACGGAGGATGGCAAACAGAGGACGGCAAGCAGAGGGAAGGAAACAGAGGGTGGCAAACAGAGGGTGGCAAACAGAGGGAGGGAAACAGAGGGCGGCAAACAGAGGGCGGCAATCAGAGGGCGGCAAACAGAGGGCGGCAAACAGAAGGCGGCAGACAGAGGGCAACAAACTTAGGGCGGCAAACAGAGCGCAGCAAACAGAGGGATGCAAACAGAGGGATGCAAACAGAGGGTGGCAAACAGAGGAAGGCAAACATAGGGCGGCAAAGAGAAGGCGGGAAACAGCCTGCGGCAAACAGAGGGTGGCAAACAGAGGGCGGCAAACGGACGGCGGCAAACAGAGGGCCCCAAATAGAAGGCGGCAAACAGAGGGCAGCAAACAGTGCGCGGCGAACAGAGGGAGGCAAACAGAGGGCATCAAACAGAGAGCAGCAAACAGCGGGCGGCAAACAGTGGGCCCCAAGCAGAGGGCGGCAAACAAAGGCCCCAAACAGAGGACTGCAAACAGAGGGTGGCAAACAGAGGGCGGCAAACAGAGTGCCCCAATCAGAGGGCAGCAAACAGACGGCACGAAACAGAGGTCGGCAAACGTAGGGCGGCAAACAGCGTGCGGCAAACAGAGGGTGGCAAACAGAGGGCAGCAAACGGACGGCGGCAAAAAGAGGGCCCCAAATAGAAGGCGGCAAACAGAGGGCAGCAAACAGTGCGCGGCAAACAGAGGGAGGCAAACAGAGGGCGTCAAACAGAGAGCAGCAAACAGCGGGTGGCAAACACTGGGCCCCAAATAGAGGGCGGCAAACAAAGGCCCCAAACAGAGGGCAGCAAACAGAGGGCGGCAAAAGACCGTGGCAAACAGAGGGCTGCAAACAGAAGGCGGCAAACAGAGGGCGGCAAACAGAGTGTGGCATACCGAGGTCCCCAAACAGAGGGCGTCAAACAGCGGAAGGCAAACAGAGTGCGGCAAACAGAGGGCAGCAAACGGATGGCGGCAATCAGAGGGCCCCAAACAGAAGGCAGCAAACAGAGGACGGCAAGCAGTGGGTGGCAAACAGAGGGAGGAAAACAAAGGGTGGCAAACAGAGGGCGGCAAACAGAGGGAGGGAAAGAGAGGGCGGCAAACAGAGGGCGGCAAACAGAGGGCGGCACACAGAGGGAGAGAAACAGAAGGGTTGCAAACAGAGGGCGGCAAACAGAGGGTGGCAAACAGAGTGCGGCAAACGGTGGGCCCCAAACAGAAGGCGGCAGACAGAGGGCAAAAAACTGAGGGCGGCAAACAGAGTGCAGCAAACAGAGGGATGCAAACAGAATGCGGAAAACATAGGGCGGCAAATAGAGAGCGGCAAACAGTGGACGGCAAACAGAGGCTCCAAACAGAGGGCCCCAAACAGAGGGCAGTAAACAGAGGGCGGCAAACAGAGTGTGGCTATCTGAGGCGGCAAACAGATGTTGGCAAACAGAGGGACCCAAACAAAGAGCGGCAAACAGAGGCCGGCAAACAGAGGGCCCCAAACAGAGGGCGTCAAACAGATGGCAGCAAACAGAGGGCGGCAAACAGAGTCGGCAAACAGAGGGCGGCAAACAGAATGCCGCAAACCGAAGGCGGCAAACAGTGGGCGGTAAACAGATTGCAGCAAACAAAGGGCGGCAAACAGAGGGACCCAAACAGAAGGCAGCAAACAGAGGGCGCCAAAAAGATGGCAGTAAACAGAGGGCGGCAAACAGAGGGCGACATACAGAAGGTGGCAAACATAGTGCCCCAATCAGAGGTCAGCAAACAGACGGCGCCAAACAGACGGTGGCAAACATAGAGCGGAAAACAGCGGGCGGTAAACAGAAGGCGGCAAACAGAGGGCGGCAAACAGAAGGTGGCAAACAGAGGGCGGCAAACAGAATGCGGCAAACAGGGGGCGGCAAACTGAAAGCAGCAAACAGAACTGTGACAAACAGAGGGCGGCAAACAGGGGGCCGCAAACAGGGGCGGCAAACTGAAAGCAGCTAACACAACCGTGACAAACAGAGGGCGGCAAACAGAGGGCAATGAACAGGGGGCTCCAAACAGAGGGCGGCAAAAGATTGCGGCAAACACAGGGTGGCAAAAAGAGGGACCCAAACAGAGGGCCCCAAACAGAGGGCAGTAAACAGGGGGCGGCAAACAGAGTGCAGCAAACAGAGGGATGCAAACAGAGGGCGGCAAACAGAGGGCACCCAAAAAGAGCGCCCCAAACAGAGGGTCCGAAACAGAGGGCAGTAAACAGAGGGCGGCAAACAGACCGCAACAAGCAGAGGGATACAAACAGCGGGCTCCAAACAGAGAGCGGCAAACATTGGGCACCAAACAGAGGGCGGCAAAAAGCGGGCGGCAAACAGAGGGTGGGAAACAGAGGGCCCCAAACAGAGAGCGGAAAACAGAGGGCGGCAAACAGAGGGCGACAAACAGAGTGCCACAATTCGAGGTCAGGAAACAGACGGCGCCAAACAGAAGGTGGCAAACATAGAGCGGAAAACAGAGGGCGGTAAACAGAAGGCGGCAAATAGAGGGCGGCAAACAGAGGGCCCCAAACAGAGGGCGGAAAACAGAGGGCAGCAAACAGAGTGTGGCAAACTGAGGCGGCAAACACATGTTGGAAAACAGAGGGACCCAAACAAAGGGCGGCAAACAGAGGGCGGCAAACAGAGGGCGGCAAAGATAGGGCGTCAAACAGGTGGCTGCAAACAGAGGGCGGCAAACAGAGCTCGGCAAACAGAGGGTGGCAAACAGAAAGCCACAAACCGAAGGTGGCAAACAGTGGGCGGCAAACAGAGTGCGGCAAACAAAGGGCGGCAAACAGAGGGACCCAAACAGAAGGCGGCAAACAGAGGGCGGCAAACAGAGGGATGCAAACAGAGGGATGCAAACAGAGGGCTACAAACAGAGGGCGGCAAACAGAGGGCCCCAAACAGAGGGCGGAAAACAGAGGGAGGCAAACAGAGGGCAGTAAACAGAGGGCGGCAAACAGAGCGCAGCAAAGAGATGGATGCAAACAGAGGGCGGCAAAGAGAGGGTGGCAAACAGAGTGCCCAAAACTGAGGTTACCAAACAGACCGTGCCCAAAACAGAGGGCAGCAAACAGAGGGCAGCAAACAAAGGGCCGGAAATAGAGGGCGGAAAACAGAGGGTGGCAAACAGAGTGCGGCAAACAGAAGACGCCAAACAGACTGCCCCAAACAGAAGGCAGCAAACAGAGGGCAACAAACTGAGGGCAGCAAAGAGAGGGAGGCAAAGAGAGGGCGGCAAACAGAGGGCAGCAAACAGAGGGAGGGAAAAAGAGGGCGGCAAACAGAGGGCGGCAAACAGAGGGTGGCAAACAGAGGCCTCAAACAGAGGGCAACAAACAGAGGGAGCAAACAGACCGCGGCAAACAGAGGGCTGCAAACAGAAGGCGGCAAACAGAGGGCAGCAAACAGAGGGCCCCAAACAGAGGGCCACAAACAGAGGGCCGCAAACAGAAGGTGGCAAACACAGGGCCCCCAACGGAGGGTGGAAAACAGAGGGTGGCAAACAGAGGGCCCCAAACAGAGGGCCTCAAACAGAGGGAAGCAAACAGAGAGCGGCAAACAGATTGCAGCAAACAGAGGGCGGCAAACAGAGGGCCCCAAACAGAGGGCACCAAACAGAGGGCAGTAAACAGAGGGCGGCAAACACAGCGCAGCAAACAGAGGGATGCAAACAGAAGGCGGCAAACTGAGGGCACCAAACAGAGGGAGACAAACAGAGGGCAGCAAACAGAGGGCGGCAAAGAGAGGGTCCCAAACAGAGGGCAGCAAACAGACGGCGCCAAACAGACGGAGGCAAACAGAGGGTGGCAAACAGAGGGCCCCAAACAGAAGGCGGCAAAGAGAAGGTGGCAAACAGAGGGCCCCAAACAGAGGGTGGCAAACAGAAGGCGGCAAAGAGAAGGCGGCAAACAAAGGGCACCAAACAGAGGGGGGAAAAAAGAGGACGGCAAACAGAGGGTGGCAAAAAGAGGGTGGCAAACAGAGGGACCAAACAGAAGGCAGCAAACAGAGGGCGGTCTAAAGAGGGCAGCAAACAGAGGGTGGCAAGCATTGGCCCCAAACAGAAGGAGCCAAACAGAGGGCCCCAAACAGAGGGTGGCAAACAGAGGGTGGCAAACAGAGGGCGGCAAACAGGGGGCGGCAAACTGAAAACAGCAAACAGAACTGTGACAAACAGAGGACTGCAAACAAAGGGCAACGAACAGGGGGCTCCAAACAGAGGGCCCCAAACAGAGGGCTTTAAACAGAGGGTGGCAAACAGAGGGCCCAAAAAAGAGGGCGGCAAACATAGGGCCCCAAACAGAGGGCGGCAAACAGAGGGTGGGAAACAGAGTGCAGCAAACAGGGGGCAGCAAACTGAAAGCAGTAAACAGAACCATGACAAACAGAGGGCCCCAAATAAAGGGCGACGAACACGGGGCTCCAAACAGAGGGCCCCAAACAGAGGGCAGTAAACAGAGGGTGGCAAACAGAGGTTGGCAAACAGAGGGCGGCAAACAGAAGGTGGCAGGTAGAGGACAGCAAACCGTGGGCCCCAAACAGAGGGTGTCAAACAGTGGTCCCCAAACAGAGGGAGGTATACAACGGGCGGCAAACAGAGTGCGCAAAAAGAGGGCGGCAAACGGAGGGCGGCAAACAGAGGGCCCCAAACAGAGGGCAGCAAAAAGAGAGCCCCAAACAGAGGGCGGCAAACACAGGGTGGCAAAATAAAGGCCACAAACAGAGGGCAGAAAGCAGAGGGCCCCAAACAGAGGGCGGAAAACAGAGGATGGCAAAAAGAAGGTGGCAAAAGAGGGCGGCAAACACAGGGCAATAAAGAGGGGTCGGCAAACAGAGGGCGTATACAGAGGTCGGCAAACTGAGGGCGGCAAGCAGAGGGCCCCAACACAGGGCCATAAACTGAGGGCAGTAATCAGAAGGCGGCAAACAGCAGGCGGCAAACAGAAGGCGGCAAAAAGAGGGCCCCAAACTGAGGGCGGAAATCAGTGGACGGCAAACGGAGGGCAGTAAACACAGGGCGGCAAACAGAGTGCGGCAAACAGAGGGCAACAAATGGAGGGCGGCAAAAAGAGGGCGGAAAACAGAGTGCGGCAAACAGAGGGCCCCAAACAGAGGGCGGCAAATAGATGGCGGCAAACAGAGGTCCCCAAAGAGAGCACGGAATACAGAGGGCGGCAAACAGAGGGCGACAAACAGAGGGCGGCAAACAGAAGGCCCCAAACAGAAAGCGGCAAAGAGCAGGCGGCAAACAGAGTGCCGCAAACAGAGGGTGGCATACAGACACGGCAAACAGAGGGCCGCAAACAGAGGGCAGTAATCAGAGATCGGCAAAGAGAGGGCGGCAATCAAAGGGCGGCAAACAGAGGGCGGCAAACAGAGCGCACCAAACAGAGTGCAGTAAACAGAGGGCAGTAAACAGAGGGCGGCAAACAGAGGGCGGCAAAAAGAGGGCGGGAAACAGAGGGTGGCAAACAGAAGGCAGCAAACAAGGAGCCCCAAACAGAGGGCGCCAAAGAGCAGGCGGGAAAAGTCGACGGCAAACACAGAGTGATAAGTATAGGGCGGTAAACAGAGGGCGGCAAACAGACGACCCAAAACAGAGCGCGGCAAACATAGGGCGGCATACTGAGGGCGGCAAAGAGAGGGCCCCAAACAGAGGGCCTCAAACAGAGGGCGGCAAACAGGGGGCGGAATTCAGAGGGCTCAAATCAGAGGGCGGTAAACAGAGGGTGGCAAACAGAGAGCGGCAAACAGAGGGTGGCAAACAGAGGGCCCCAAAACAGAAGGCTGCAAACAGAGGGCGGCAAACAGAGGGAGGCAAACAGAGGGTGGCAATCAGGGTGCGGAAAACAGAGGGCAGCAAACAGAGGGAGGCTAACAGAGGGCGGCAAACAGAGGGCAGTAAACAGAGGGCGGCAAACACAGTGCAGCAAACAGAGGGCGGCATACAGAGGGCGGCAAACAGAGGGAGGCAAACAGAGGGGGGCAAACAGAGGGAGGCTAACAGAGGGCCCCAAACAGAGGGCCCCAAAAGAGGGCGGCAAACAGAGGGCGGCAAACAGAGGGCGGCAAACAGAGGGCGGCAAACAGAGGGCGGCAAACAGAGGGCGGCAAACAGAGGGCGGCAAACAGAGGGCGGCAAACAGAGGGCGGCACACAGAGGGCGGCACACAGAGGGCGGCACACAGAGGGCGGCAAACAGAGGGCGGCAAACAGAGGGCGGCAAACAGAGGGCGGCAAACAGAGGGCGGCAAACAGAGGGCGGCAAACAGTGTGCGGCAAACAGGGGGCGGCAAACCGAGGGCGGCAAATAGAGGGCGGCAAACGGAGTGCGGCAAATAGAGGGCGGCAAACAGAAGGCGGCAAACAGAAGGCGGCAAACAGAGTGCAGCAAACAGGAGGCGGCAAACAGAGGGCGGCAAACAGAGGGCGGCAAACACATTGCGGCAAACAGAGGGAGGCAAAAAGAGGATGGCAATTAGAGGGAGGGTAACAGAGGGCGGAAAACAGAGGGCGGCGAACAGAGTGTGGCAAACAGAGTACGGCCAACAGAGTGTAGCAAACAGAGGGCGGCAAATAGAGGGCGGCAAACAGAGGGCCATAACACAGGGCCCCAAACAGAGGGCAGTAAACATAGGGCGGCAAGCAGAGTGCGGCACACAGAGGGCGGCATACAGAGGGCAGCAAACAGAGGGAGGCAAACAGAGGGCAGCAAGCAGAGGGCAGCAAACAGACGACCCCAAACAGAGGGCGGCAAACATAGGGCCGCATACTGAGGAGGGCAAACAGAGGGCACCAAACAGAGGGCATCAAACAGAGGGCGGCAAACATGGGATGGCAATCCGAGATCAGCAAAGAGAGGGCCCAAACAGAGGGCGGCAATCAGAGGGCGGCAAACAGAGTGCGGCAAACAGAGGGCCCCAAAGAGAGGGCACCATACAGAGGGCGGCAGACAGAGGGAGGCAAACGGAGTGTGGCAAACAGGAGGCAGCAAACAGAGGGTGGCAAACATAGGGCGGCATACTGAGGGCGGCAAAGAGAGGGCCCTAAATAGAGGGCCTCAAACAGAGGGCGGCAAACAGGCGGCGGCATTCAGAGGGCTCGAAACAGTGGGCGGTAAACAGAGGGCGGCAAACAGAGGACACCAAACAGAGGGTGGCAAACAGAGAGCGGCAAACAGAGGGTGGCAAACAGGGGCCGGGAAACAGAGTGCGGCAAACAGAGGGGGACAAACAGACATCGGCATAAAGAGGGCGGCAATCAGATTGCCCCAAACAGTGGTCAGCAAACAGAGGGTGACAAACAGAGGGCAGCAAACAGAGGGCGGCAAACATAAGGCTCCAAACAGAGGGCACCAAACAGAAGGCGGCAAACAGAGGGCGGCAAACAGAGGGCGGCAAACAGAGGGCCCAAAAGACAGGGCACCAAACAGAGGGCGGCAAACAGAGGGAGGCAAACGGTGTGCGGCAAACAGAAGGCGGCCAACTGAGGGCGACAAACATAGGGCGGCATACTGAGGGCGGCAAAGAGAGGGCCCCAAACAGAGGGCCTCAAACAGAGGGCGGCAAACAGGGGGCGGCATTCAGAGGGCTCAAAACAGTGGGACGTAAACAGAGGGCGGCAAACAGAGGGCGGCAAACAGAGGACACCAAACAGAGGGTGGCAAACAGAGAGCGGCAAACAGAGGGTGGCAAACAGAGGCCGGGAAACAGAGTTCGGCAAACAGAGGGGGACAAACAGACATCGGCATACAGAGGGCGGCAATCAGATGGCCCCAAACAGTGGTCGGCAAACAGAGGGCGACAAACAGAGGGCAGCAAAGAAAGCGCTGCAAACAGTGGGCAGCAAACAGAGGGAGGCAAACAGAGGGCCACAAACAGAGGGCGGCAAACAGAGGGCGGCAAACAGAAGGCTCTAAACAGAGGGCCACAAACAGAGGGCGGCAAACAGAGGGCGGCAAACAGAGGGCGGCAAACAGAGGGCCCCAAACAGAGGGCGGCAAATTGAAGGCGGCAAACAGAGGTCCCCAAATAGATTGCGGAAAACAGAGGGCAGCAAACAGTGGGAGGCAAACTGAGGGAGGCAAACAGAGCGCGGCAAACATAGGGCGGCATACTGAGGGCGGCAAAGAGAGGGCCCCAAACAGAGGGCGGCAAACAGGGGGCGGCAATCAGAGGGCTCAAATCAGAGGGCGGCAAACAGAGGGCGGCAAACAGAGATCGGCAAACAGAGGACCCCAACAGAGGGTGGCAAACAGAAAGCGGCAAACAGAGGGTGGCAAACAGAGGGCCCCAAACAGAAGACAGCAAACAGAGGGCGGCAAACAGAAGGCGGCAAATAAATGGCGGCAAACAGAGGGGGACAAATAAAGGGCCACAAACAGAGGGCGGCAAGCAGAGGGCGGCAAACAGAGGGCCCCAAACAGAGGGCTGCAAACAGAGGGCGGCAAACAGAGGGCGGCAAACAGAGGGCCCCAAACGGTGGGCTGCAAACAGAGGGCGGCAAACAGAGTTCCCTAAACAGTGGGCTGCAAACAGAGGGCGGCAAACAGAGGGCGGCAAACAGAGGGCGGCAAACAGAGGGCGGCAAACAGAGGGCGGCAAACAGAGGGCGGCAAACAGAGGGCGGCAAACAGAGGGCGGCAAACAGAGGGCCGCAAACAGAGGGCTGCAAAGAGAGGGCGGCAAACAGAGGGCCCCAAACAGTGGGCTGCAAACAGAGGGCGGCAAACAGAGGGCGCCAAACAGAGGAAGGCTAACAGAGGGTAGCAAACAGAGGGACCCAAACAGAGGGCTGCAAACAGAGGGCAGTAAGCAGAGGGTGGCAAACACAGTGCAGCAAACAGAGGGCGGCAAACAGGGGGCGGCAAACCGAGGGTGGCAAATAGAGGGCGGCAAACGGAGTGCGGCAAACAGAGGGCGGCAAACAGAGGGCGGCAAACAGAGGGCGGCAAACAGAGGGCGGCAAACAGAGGGCGGCAAACAGAGGGCGGCAAACAGAGGGCGGCAAACAGAGGGCGGCAAATAGAGGGCCCCAAACAGAGGTCTGCAAACAGAGGGTGGCAAACACATTGCGGCAAACAGAGGGCGGCAAAAGAGGATGGCAATTAGAGGACGGAAAGCAGAGGGAGAGTAACAGAGGGCAGAAAACAGAGGGCGGCCAACAGAGTGTGGCAAACAGAGGACGGCCAACAGAGTGTAGCAAACAGAGGGCGGCAAATAGAGGGCGGCAAACAGAGGGCCATAACACAGGGCCCAAAACAGAGGGCAGTAAACATAGGGCGGCAAGCAGAGTGCGGCACACGGAGGGCAGCATACAGAGTGCGGCAAACAGAGGGAGGCAAACAGAGGGCAGCAAGCAGAGAGCGGCAAGCAGAGGGCGGCAAACAGACAACCCCAAACAGAGGTCAGCAAACAGAGGGCGGCAATCAGAGGCCGGCAAACAGAGTGTGGAAAACAGAGGGCCCCAAAGAGAGGGCACCATACAGAGGGCGGCAAACAGAGGGAGGCAAACAGAGTGCGGCAAACAGAAGGCGGCAAACAGAGGGTGGAAAACATAGGGCGGCATACTGAGGGTGGCAAAGAAAGGGCCCCAAATAGAGGGCCTCAAACAGAGGACGGCAAACAGGGTGCGGCATTCAGAGGGCTCGAAACAGGGGGCGGTAAACAGAGGGCGGCAAACAGAGGAAACCAAACAGAGGGTGGCAAACAGAGAGCGGCAAACAGTGGGTGGCAAACAGAGGCCGGGAAACAGAGATCGGCAAACAGAGGGCGACAAACAGAGGGCAGCAAAGAAAGCGCTGCAAACAGAGGGCAGCAAACAAAGGGAGGCAAACATCGGCATACAGAGGGCGGCAATCAGATGGCCCCAAACAGTGGGCAGCAAACAGAGGGCGCCAAACAGAGGGCCCCAAACAGAAGGCGGCAAACAGAGGGCAGCAAACAGAGGGCGGCAAACAGAGGACACCAAACAGAGGGTGGCAAACAGAGAGCGCAAACAGAGGGTCGCAAACAGAGGCCGGGAAACAGAGTTCGGCAAACAGAGGGGGACAGACAGACATCGGCATACAGAGGGCAGAAAATAGATGGCCCCAAACAGTGGTCGGCAAACAGAGGACGACAAACAGAGGGCAGCAAAGAAAGCGCTGCAAACAGAGGGCAGCAAACAGAGGGCAGCAAACAGAGTGCCACAAATAGAGGGCAGCAAATTGAAGGCGGCAAACAGAGGGCCACAAACAGAGGGCGGCAAATTGAAGGCGGCAAACAGAGGTCCCCAAAGAGATTGTGGAAAACAGAGGGCGGAAAACAGAGGGCCCCAATCAGAGGGCACCAAACAGATGGCAGTATAAAGAGGATGGCAAGCAGAGGGCGGCAAACTGAGGGCGATGAAAAGAGGGCGGCAAACAGAGTGTTGCAAACAGAGAAACCCAAACAGAGGGTGGCAAACAGAGTGCGGCGAACAGAGTGCGGCAAACAGAGTGCCCCAATCAGAGGTCAGCAAACAGACGGCGCCAAACAGTGGTAGGCAAATATAGGGCGGCAAACAGAGGGCGGCAAACAGAGGGCGGCAAACAGAGGGCGGCAAACAGAGGGCGGCAAACAGAGGGCGGCAAACAGGAGGCGGCAAACAGAGGGCGGCAAACAGAGGGCGGCAAACAGAGGGCGGCAAACAGAGGGCGGCAAACAGAGGGCGGCAAACAGAGGGCGGCAAACAGAGGGCGGCCAGCAGATTGAGGGAAACAGAGGGTGGCAAACAGAGGGAGAGAAAGAGACGGTGGCAAACAGAGAGCGGAAAAAAGAGTGCCGCAGAGCCCCTCAAACTGAGGGCGGCAAACAGAGGGCCCCAACCAGAAGGTGGCTAATAGAGGGCAAAAAACTGTTAGCGGCAAACAGAGGGAGGGAAACAGAGGGTGGCAAACCAAGGGCGGCAAACCGAGGGCGGCAAACAGAGGGAGAGAAAGAGAGGGTGGCAAACCGAAGCCGGCAGACAGAGGGCCCCAACCAGAGGGCGGCAAACAGAGGGCCCCAAACAGTGGGCGTCAAACAGAGGGCGGCAAACAGAGGGAGGCAAGAAGAGGACGGCAAACAGAGGGCAGCAAACAGAGGGCAGAAAACAGGGGGCAGCAAACAGAGGTACCCAAACAGAGGGCAGTAACCAGAGGGCGGCAAACAGATGGCAACGAACAGAGGGTGGCAAACAGAGTGCCCCAATCAGAGGTCAGCAAACAGATGGTGCCAAACAGATGGTGGCAAACATAGAGCGGCAAACAGAGGGCGGAAAACAGAGGGCGGCAAACAGAGTGCGGCAACAGAGGGTGGCAAACAGAGGGTGGCAAACAGGCTTTGGCAAAAAGCAGGCCCCAAACAGGGGCAGCAATCAGAGCGTGGCAAACAGAGTGCAGCAAACAGAGGGCTGAAAGAGGGGGTGGCAAACACTGGGCGGCAAACAGAGGGCGGCAAACAGATTTCCCCAAACAGAGGGCCCCAAACAGAGGGCAGTAAAGAGAGGGCGGCAAACAGAGCGCAGCAAACAGAGGGATGCAAACAGAGGGCGGCAGGCAGAGAGCGGCAAGCAGAGGGCGGCAAACACAGGGCAGCAAACACAGGGCGGCAAACAGAGTACCCCAAACTGAGGTCACCAAACAGACCGCGCCAAACATTCAGAGGCAAACAGAGAGCAGCAAACAGAGCGCGGCAAACTGAGGGCCCAAAACAGAGGCCAGCAAACAGAGGGCGGCAAACAAAGGGCCGCAAATAGAGCGCGGAAAACAGAGGGCGGCAAACAGAGTGCGGCAAACAGAGGGCGCCAAACAGAGTGCCCCAAACAGAAGGCAGCAAACAGAGGACGGCAAACAGAGGGCCCCAAACAGACGGCGGCAAACAGAAGGAGGCAAACAGTGGGCGGCAAACAGAGGGAGGCAAACAGAGGACGGCAAACAGAGGGCCCCAAACAGACGGCGGCAAACAGAAGGAGGCAAACATTGGGCGGCAAACAGAGGGACCCAAACAGAAGGCAGCAAACAGAGGACGGCAAACAGATTGTGGCAAACAGAGGGCCCCAAACAGAGGGCACTAAACAGAAGGTGGCAAACAGCGGGCGGCAAACAGAGTGTGGCAAAAAGAGAGCGGCAAATGGAAGGTGGCAAACAGAAGGCCCAAACAGAAGGCAGCAAACAGAGGGCGGCAAACAGAGGGAGGCAAACAGAAGGCAGCAAACAGAGGGCGGCAAACAAAGGCCCCAAACAGAGGTCAACAAACAGAAGGCAGCAAACAGACGGCAGCAAACAGAGGGCTGCAAAGATAGCGTGGCGAACAGAGGGCGGCAAACAGAAGGCGGCAAACAGACGGCCGCAAACAGAGGGCGGCAAACAGAGTGCGGCGAATAGAGGGTGGCAAACGGAGGGCGGCAAACAAAGGACCCAAACAGAGGGCGGTAAACAGTGAGCAGCAAAAAGAGGGCCCCAAACAGATGGCGGCTAACAGAGGGCAGCAAACAGAGGGTGGCAAATAGAGGGCGGCAAACAGAGGGCGGCAAACAGAGGGTAGCAAACAGAGAGCAGCAAACAGAGGGAGGTAAACAGAGGGCTCCAAACAGAGGGCTGTAAACAGAGGGCGGCAACAGAGGGCGGCAAACAGAGGGCGGGAAACAGAGGGCCGCAGACAGAGGGCGGCAAAGAGAGGGAGGCAAAGAGAGGGAGGCAAACGAAGAAAGGCAAACAGAGGGCCCCAAACAGAGGGCGGCAAACAGAGGGCGGCAAACAGAGGGCGGCAAACAGAGGTCAGCACACAGAGGACCCCAAACAGAGGGCCCCAAACAGGGGGCGGCAAACAGGGCAGCAATCAGAGTGCACCAAACAGAGGGCGGCAAACAGAGAGAGGCAAACAGAGGGCTCCAAACAGAGGGTGGTAAGCAGAGGGACCCAAGCAGATGGCAGCAAACAAACGGAGGCCGGCAAACAGTGCGTGGTTAACAGAGGGACCCAAACCGAAGGTGGCAAACAGAGGGCGGCAAACAGATGGCTGTAGCAGAGGGCCCCAAACAGAGGGCAGTTAACAGAGTACGGCAAATAGAGGGAGGCAAACAGAGGGCGGTAAACAGAGGACGATAAACAGAGGGTGGAAAACAGAGGGCGGCAAAAAGAGGGCTGCAAACAGTTGGCCCCAAACAGAGTGTGGCAAACAGAGGGCAGCAAATAGAGGGCAACAAACAGAGGGTGGCAAACAGATGGCTGTAAACAGAGGGCCCCAAACAGAGGGCAGTTAACAGAGTACGGCAAATAGAGGGAGGCAAACAGAGGGCGGTAAACAGAGGGCGATAAACAGAGGGTGGAAAACAGAGGGCGGCAAAAAGAGGGCTGCAAACAGTTGGCCCCAAACAGAGTGCAGCAAACAGAGGGCAGCAAACAGAGGGTGGCAAACAGAAGGCTGCAAACAGATGGCCCAAGTCAGAGTGTGGCAAAAAACTGAGGGCGGCAAACAGAGTGCAGCAAAGAGTGGGATGCAAACAGAGGGTGGCAAAGAGAGGGTGGCAAACAGAGGGCGGCAAACAGAGAGCGGCAAACGAGGGCGGCAAATCGAGGGGGCGAACAAAGGATCTTAAAAGAGGGCAGCAGAGGGCGGCAAACACAGCGCAGCAAACAGAGGGCAGCAAACTGAGGGCAGAAAACAGAGGGCCCCAAACAGAGGGCGGAAAACAGAGGGTGGCAAACAGAGTTGGGCAAACAGAGGGCGGCAAACAAAGTGCCCCAATAAGTGGTCAGCAAAAAGACGGCGCCAAACAGTGGTAGGCAAACATAGGGCGGCAAACAGAGTGCGGCAAACAAAGGGCGACAAACAGAGGGCCCCAAACAGAAGGTGGCAAACATAGGGTGGCAAACAGAGGGCGTAAAACAGAGGACGGCAAACAGTGGGCCCCAAACAGTGGGCGTCAAACAGAGGGCGGCAAACAGAGGGTGGCAAAAAGAGGGCAGAAAACAGGGGGCAGCAAACAGAGGGACCCAAACAGAGGGCGCCAAACAGAGGGCAGTAAACAGAGGGCGGCAAACAGATTGCAACGAACAGAGGGTGGCAAACAGAGTGCCCCAATCAGAGGTCAGCAAACAGACGGCGCCAAACAGACAGTGGCAAACACAGAGCGGCAAACAGAGGGCGGAAAACAGAGGGCAGAAAACAGAGGGCCCCAAACAGAGGGCGGAAAACAGAGGGTGGCAAACATAGTGCGGCAAACAGAGGTCGGCAAACAGACGACGCCAAACAGTGGTAGGCAAACATAGGGCGGCAAACAGAGGGCGACAAACAGAGGGCCCCAAACAGAAGGCGGCAAACATCGGGCGGCAAACAGAGGGCGGCGAGCAGATTGAGGGAAACAGAAGGTGGCAAACAGAGGGAGAGAAAGAGACGGTGGCAAACAGAGAGCGGAAAAAAAGTGCCACAAACAGAGTGCCTCAAACTGAGGGTGGCAAACAGAGGGCCCCAACCAGAAGGCGGCAAATAGAGGGCAAAAAACTGTTAGCGGCAAAGAGAGGGAGGGAAACAGAGGGTGGCAAACAGAGGGCGGCAAACAGAGGGAGAGAAAGAGAGGGTGGCAAACCGAAGCCGGCAAACAGAGGGCCCCAACCAGAAGGCGGCAAACAGAGGGAGGCAAGAAGAGGACGGCAAACAGAGTGCGTAAAACAGGGGGCAGAAAACAGGGGGCAGCAAACAGAGGGACCCAAACAGAGGGCCCCAAACAGAGGGCAGCAAACAGGGGGCGGCAAACAGACGGCAACGAACAGAGGGTGGCAAACAGAGTGCCCCAATCAGAGGTCAGCAAACAGACAGTGGCAAACATAGAGCAGCAAACAAAGTGTGGAAAACAGAGGGAGGCAAACAGAGTGTGGCAAACAGAGGGTGGCAATCAGAGGGTGGCAATCAGAGGGTGGCAAACAGGGGGCAGCAAAAAGCAGGCCCCAAACAGAGGGCAGCAAACAGAGCTTGGCAAGCAGAGTGCAGCAAACAGAGGGCTGAAAGAGGCGGTGGCAAACACTGGGCGGCAAACAGAGGGCGGCAAACAGAGTTACCCAAACAGAGGGCCCCAAACAGAGGGCAGTAAACAGAGGGCGGCAAACAGAGTGTCCCAAACAGAGTGCAGCAAACAGAGGGATGCAAACAGAGGGCGGCAAACAGAGAGCGGAAAACAGAGGGAGGCAAACACAGGGCAGCAAACACAGGGCGGCAAACAGAGTACCCCAAACTGAGGTCACCAAACAGACCGCGCCAAACATTCGGAGGCAAACATAGGGCAGCAAACAGAGCGCGGCAAACTGAGCGCCCAAAACAGAGGCCAGCAAACAGAGGGCGGCAAACAAAGGGCCGCAAATAGAGGGCGGAAAACAGAGGGCGGCAAACAGAGGGCCCCAAACAGAAGACGGCAAACAGAGGGCGGCAAACACAGTTTCCCAATCAGAATATGGCAAACAGAGGGCGGCAAACAGAGGGTGGCAAAAAGAGGGCGGAAAACAGACAGCGGCAAACAGAGGACCCCAAAAAGAGGGCAGAAAACAGAGCGCGACAAACAGAGGGCGGCAAAAAGAGGGCTGCCATCAGAGGGTGGCAAACAGAGGGCCGCAAGCTGAGGGGCCCAAACAGAGGGCCGCCATCTGAGGGCGGTTTACGGAGGGCGGAACAACAGATGGCAGCAAACAGATTGCGGTAAAAGGAGGACGGCAAACAGAGGGTGACAAACAGAGGGCGGCAAACAGAGGGCGGTAAATAGAGGGTGGCAAACAGAGGGTCCGAAACAGATGGCGTCAAACAGAGGGCAGCAAACAGAGGGCGGCAAACTGAGGTCGGCAAACAAAGGTCCCAAACAGAGGGCGTCAAACAGAGGGCAGCAAACAGAGGGCGGAAAACAGAGGGGGTCAAACATAGGGCGGCTAAGAGAGGGCCACAAACAATGGTGTCAAACAGAGGGCCCCAATCAGAGGGCAGCAAGCAGAGGGCGGCAAACAGAGGGACCCAAACAGAGGGCAGCAAGCAAAGGACGGCAAACAGAGGGCCCCAAACAGCCGGCGGCAAACAAACGGAGGCAAACATAGGGCGAGAAACAGAGGGCGGCAAACAGAGGGAGGCAAACAGAGTGTCCCAAACAGAGGGCCCCAAACAGAGAGCAGTAAACAGAGGGCAGCAACAGAGGGCGGCAAACAGAGGGCGGCAAAAAGAGGGCCCCAAACAAGGGGCCCTCAACAGAAGGCGGCAAACAGCGCGTGGTAAGCAGAGTGCAGCAAAAAGAGAGCGGCAAATGTAGGGTGGCAAAAAGATGGCCCAAACAGAAGGCAGCAAACAGAGGACGGCAAACAGAGGGCAGCAAACAGAGGGAGGCAAGCAGAGGGCGTCAAGCAGAGTGCGGCAAACAGAGGGTGGCAAATAAAGGCCCCAAACAGAGGGCAACAAACAGAGGGCAGCAAACAGAGGGCAGTGAACAGAGGGCAGCAAACAGAGGGCGGCAAACAGAGGGCCCCAAACAGAGGGCAGCAAACAGAGGGCAGTGAACAGAGGGCAGCAAACAGAGGGCGGCAAACACAGGGCAGAAAACAGACTGAGGCAAAAAGAGAACGGCAAACAGAGTGCGGCAAACACATGGCGGCAAACAGAGGGACCGAAAGAGAGGGCCTCAAACTGAGCGCCCCAAACAGAGGGCGCCAAGCAGAGGGTGGCAAACAGAGTGGCAAACAGAGGGCTGCCAACAGTAGGAGGCAAACAGAGGGCGGCAAACAGAGGGCAGCAAACAGGGGGCGGCAAACACAGGGCCCCAAACAGAGGGCAGTGAAAAGAGGGCGGCAAACAGAGGGCGGCAAACAGAATTCGGCAAACAGATGGCGGCAAACAGAGGGAGGCAAACAGAGGGCGGCAAACAGACGGTGGTAAACAGCAGGACCCAAACAGTGGGCTGCAAACAGAGGGCCCCAAACAGAGGGCCCCAAACAGAAGGCGGCAAACAGAGTGCGGCAAACAGAGGGCGGCAAATGGAGAGCGGCTGAAAGAGGTCTCCAAACAGAGGGCGGTAAACAGACAGCGGCAAACAGAGGGCGGCAAACAGAATGCCCCAAACAGAGGGCGCCAAGCAGCGTGCGGCAAGCAGACAGCGGCAAACAGAATGGGCAAACAGAGGGAGGCAAACAGAGGGAGGCAAACAGAGGACGGCAATCAGAGGGCCCCAATCAGAGGGCAGCAAACAGAGGGCGGCAAACAAAGGTTGGCAAACAGGGGGCGGCAAACAGAGGGCGGCATCAGAGGGCCCCAAACTGAGGGCGGCAAACAGAGGGTGGCAAAAATAGGGCGGCAAACAGATGGCGGCAAACAGAGGGCCCCAAACAGAGGGCCCCAAAAAAGATGGCGGCAAACAGAGGGCAGCAAACAGGGGGCTCCAAACAGTGGGCGGCAAGCAGAGGGCAGCAAACAGAGAGCACCAAACCCAGGGCGGCAAGCAGAGGGAGGCAAACAGAGGGACTCAAACAGAGGACATCAAACAGAGGGCCCCAAACAGAGGGCGGCAAACAGAGGGCAGTGAACAGAGGGCGGCAAACAGAGGGCGGCAAACATAGGGCCAAACAGAGGGCGGCAAACAGAGGGCAGAAAACAGACGGAGGCAAAAAGAGGGTGGCAAACATAGGGCAAAACAGAGGGCGGCAAACAGAGGGTGGCAAACAGAATTCGGCAAACAGAGGGCGGCAAACATAGGGTGGCAATCAGAGAGCGCCAAACAGATGGCGGCAAACAGAGGGCGGCAAACAGAGGGCGGTAAACAGAAGGAGCCAAACAGTGGGCTGCAAACAGAGGTCGGCAAACAGGGGGCGGGAAACACAGGGCCCCAAACAGAGTGCCCCAAACAGAGGGCTGTGAACAGAGGGCAGCAAACAGAGGGCGGCAAACATAGGGCCCAAACAGAGGGCAGCAAACAAAGGGTGGCAAACTGAATTCGGCAAACAGAGGGCGGCAATCAGAGGGTGCCAAATAGATGGCGGCAAACAGAGGGAGGCAAACAGAGGGCAGCAAACAGAGGGACACAAACAGAAGGCGGCAAACAGAGGCCGAAAAACAGAGGGCTGCAAATAGCAGGCGACCAACAGAGGGACCAAACAGTGGGCTGCAAACAGAGAGCGGCAAACAGAGGGCAGCAAACAGAGGGACTCAAACAGAAGGCGACAAACAGAGGGCGGCAAACAGAGGGCGGCAAACAGAGAGCGGCAAATGTAGAGCGGCAAACAGAGGGTGGCAAATAGATGGCGGCCAACAGAGGGAGGCAAACAGAGTTCTCCAAACAGAGGGTGGCAAACAGAGGGCGGCAAACAGAGGGCGGCAAACAGAGGGCGGCAAACAGAGGGCAGCAAACAGAGGGAGGCAAACAGAGGGCAGTAAACAGATGGGCGGCAAACAGAGGGCGGCAAACAGAGGGATGCAAACAGAGGGAAGTAAACAGAGGGACCCAAACAGAGGGCAGCTAACCGAGGGCCGCAAACATAGTGCCCCAAACAGAGGGTCCCAAACAGAGGGCAGTGAACAGAGGGAGGCATACAGAGAGTGGCAAACATAAGGCCAAACAGAGGGCGGCAAACAGAATTCGGCAAACAGAGGGCGGCAAACAGAGGGTGGCAATTAGTGAGCGCCAAACAGATGGTGGCAAACAGAGGGAGGCAAACAGAGGGCGGTAAACAGAGGGACCCAAACAGAGGGCTGCAAACAGAGGGCGGCAAACAGAGGGCCCCAAACAGAAGGCGGCAAACAGAGGGCGGCAAACAGAGGGCGGCAAAGGGAGAGCGGCAAACAGATGTCTCCAAACACAGGGCGGTAAACAGAGAGCGGCAAACAGAGGATCGCAAACAGAATGCCCCAAACAGAGGGCGCCAAGCAGCGTGTGGCAAACAGACAGTGGCAACCAGAGGGCGGCCAACAGAGGGAGGTAAAGAGAGGACGGCAATCAGAGGGCCCCAAACAGAGGGCGGCGAACAGAGGGCGGCAAACAGAGGTCGGCAAACAGGGGGCGGCAAACCCAGGGCCCCAAACAGAGGGCAGTGAACAGAGGGACTCAAACAGACGGCGGCAAACAGAGGCCGCCAAACAGAGGGCTGCAAACAGAAGGCGACAAACAGAGGGCGGCAAACAGAGAGCGGCAAATATAGAGCGGCAAACACAGGGTGGCAAATAGAGGGCGGGAAGCAGAGGGCGGCAAACAGAGTTCTCCATACAGAGGGTGGCAAACAGAGGGAGGCAAACAGAGGGCAGCAAACAGAGGGCGGCAAACAGAGAGTGGCAAACAGAGGGCCGCAAATACAGGGCGGCAAACAGAGGGCGGCAAAAAAGAGGGAGGCAAACAGAGGGCGGTAAACAGAGGGACCAAACAGTGGGCTGCAAAGAGAGGGCGGCAAACAGAGGGCCGCAAACAGAGGGACTCAAACAGAAGGCGACAAACAGAGGCTGGCAATCAGAGGGCGGCAAACAGAGAGCGGCAAACATAGAGCGGCAAACAGAGGGTGGCAGATAGAGGGCGGCAAACAGAGGGCGGCAAACAGAGTTCTCCAAACAGACGGTGGCAAACAGAGGGAGGCAAACAGAGGGCAGCAAACAGAGGGCGGCAAACAGAGAGCGGCAAACAGAGTGCCGCAAATACAGGATGGCAAACAGAGGGCGGCAAACAAAGGGCCGCAAAAAGAGGGCAGCAAACTGAGGGCAGTAAACAGATGGGCTGCTCACAGATTGCGCCAAATAGAGTGAGGCAAACAGAGGGCGGCAAACAGAGTGCGGCAAACAGAGGGCCCCAAACAGAGGGCAGCTAACAGAGGGCCGCAAACATCGTGCCCCAAACAGAGGGCGGCAAGCAGAGGGTGGCAAACAGAGGGTGACAAAGAGTGGGCGGCAAACAGAGGGCCCCAAACAGAAGGCGGGAAACAGAGGGCGGCAAACAGATTGCCCCAAACAGAGGGCGGCAAGCAGAGGGCGGCAAACGGAGGGCAGCAAACAGAGGGTGGCAAACAGACAGTGGCAACCAGAGGGTCCCAAACAAAGGGCAGGCAACAGAGGGCAGCAATCATAGTGCCCCAAACAGAGGGCGGCAAGCAGACGGCGGCAAACAGACGGCGGCAAACAGAGGGAGGCAAACAGAGGGAGGCAAACAGAGGGCGGCAAACAGAGGGCCCCAAACAAAGGGCAGCAAACAGAGGGCGGCAATCATAGTGCCCCAAACAGAGGGTGGCAAGCAAAGGGCGGCAAACAGAGGGCGGCAAACAGAGGGCCCCAAACATAGGGCAGCAAACAGAGGGCGGCAATCATAGTGCCCCAAACAGAAGGCGGCAGCAGATGGCCGCAAACAGAGTGCCCTAAACAGAGGGCGGCAAGCAGAGGGCGGCAAACAGAGGCAGGCAAACAGAGGGAGGCAAACACAGAGTGGTAAACAGAGGTCAGCAAAGAGAGGGCGGCAAGCAGAGAGCGGCAAACAGGGGGCCGCAA
This sequence comes from Sphyrna mokarran, assembly GCA_024679065.1. Classification (NCBI taxonomy): domain Eukaryota; kingdom Metazoa; phylum Chordata; class Chondrichthyes; order Carcharhiniformes; family Carcharhinidae; genus Sphyrna; species Sphyrna mokarran. The sequence continues at coordinate 43,290 of JAGIQG010000053.1, forward strand.
ATAGAGGGTGACAAAGAGAGGGCGGCAAACAGAGTGCCCCAAACAGATGGCGGAAAACAGTGGGCGGCAAACAGAGCCAGGCAAACAGAGGGCGGCAAACAGAGCGGCAAACACAGGGCGGCAAACAGAGGGCCCCAAAAAGAGGGTGGCAAACAGTGGGCGGCAAACAGAGGGCCCCAAACAGAGGGCGGCAAACAGAGGGCGGCAAACAGAGGGCGGCAAATAGAGGGCGGCGAACCGAGAGCAGCAAACAGAGGTCGGCAAACAGAGGGCACCAAAAAGAGGGCGGCAAACTGAGGGCGGCAAACAGAGAGCGGCAAACAGAAAGCGGCAAACAGATGGCAGCAAATAGAGGGCAGCAAACAGAGGGAGGTAAACAGAGGGTGGCAAACAAAGGACAGTAAACAGAGGCGCCCAAACAGAGGGCGGCAAACAGAGGACGGCAAACAGAGGGCCTCAAACAGAAGGCCCAAAACAGAGGGCGGCAAACAGAGGGCGGCAAACAGAGAATGGCAATCAGAGGGCAGCAAATACAGGGCAGCGAACCGAGAGCAGCAAACAGAGGTCGGCAAACAGAGGGCACCAAAAAGAGGGCAGCCAACTGAGGGCGGCAAACAGAGAGCGGCAAACAGAAAGCGGCAAACAGATGGCAGCAAATAGAGGGCAGCAAACAGAGGGAGTCAAACAGAGGGTGGCAAACAAAGGACAGGAAACAGAGGCGCTCAAACAGAGGGCGGCAAACAGAGGGCGGCAAACAGAGGGCCTCAAACTGAAGGCCCAAAACAGAGGGGGGCAAACAGAGGGCGGCAAACAGAGAATGGCAATCAGAGGGCGGCAAATAGAGGGCGGCATACAGACGGCGGCAACAGAGGTCTCCAAACAGAGGGTGGCAAACAGAGGGAGGCAAACAGCGGGCGGCAAACAGAGGGCGGCAAATAGAGGGCGCCAAACAGTGGGCGGCAAACAGAGGGCCACAAAAAGAGGGCCCTAAAAAGAGGGCTGTAAACAGAGAGCGGCAAACAGATGTGGCAAACAGAGTGAGGCAAACAGAGGGCGACAAACAGAGGGCGGCAAACAATGGGAGGCAAACAGAGGGCCCAAATAGAGGGACCCCAACAGAGCACAGGAAAAAGAGGGCGGGCAACAGAGGGCAGCAAACAGAGGGCCTCAAACAGATGGCGGCAAACGGAGGGCGACAAACAGAAGGCGGCAAACAGAGGGCGGCAAACAGACTGCCCCAAACAGAGGGCGGGAAACAGAGGGCGGCAAACCGAGTGCCCAAAACAGAGGGCAGCAAGGAGAGGGCGGCAAAAAGAGTGTGGCAAACAGAGGGCGGCAAACAGAGGGTGGCAAACAGAGGGCGGCAAACAGAGGGCCCCAAACTGAGGGCCCCAAACAGAGGGCTCCAAACAGACGGCTCCAAACAGATGGCGGGAAACAGAGGGCAGCAAACAGAGGGCGGCAAACAGAGGGCGACAAACATAGGGCAGTAAACAGAGGGCGGCAAACATGGGGGGGCAAACAGAGAGCGGAAAACAGAGGACGACAAACTGAGGGCGGCAAACAGAGGGCTGCAAACTGATGTCCCCAAACGGAGGGCGGCAAGCAGAGCTCGGCAAACAGAGGGCGGCAAACAGAGTGCCCCAAACAGACGGCGGCAAACAGATGGCGGCAAACAGATGGAGGCAAACAGAGGATGGCAAATAGAGGGCGGAAAACAGAGCGCAGCAAACAGAGTGCAGCTAAGAGCGAGCGGCAAACAGAAAGCGGCATACAGAGGGTGGCAAATAGAGGGCGGCAAAGAGAGGGCGGCAAACAGAGGGGCCCAAAAAGAGGTCCCAACCAAAGGGCAGTAAACAGAGGACGGCAAACAGAGTGCGGCAAACAGAGTGAGGCAAACAGAGGGCGGCAAACAGAGGGCGGCAAACAAAGGGCCCCAAACAGAGGGTGGCAAACAGTTGGCGGCAAACAGGGGGCCGCAAACAGAGGGCGGCAAATAGAGGGAGGCAAAGAGAGGGTGGCAAACAGAGGGCGGCAAACAGAGGGCGGCAAACAGAGGGCGGCAAACAGAGGGGCAAACAGAGGGTGCAAACAGAGGGCGGCAAACAGAGGGCGACAAACAGAGGGCGGCAAACAGAGGGAGGCAAACAGAGGGTGGCAAACAGAGGGCGGCAAACAGAGGGCGACAAACAGAGGGCGGCAAATAGAGGGAGGCAAAGAGAGGGTGGCAAACAGAGGGCGGCAAACAGAGGGCCCCAAACAGAGGGCGGCAAGCAGAGGGCAGGAAACAGAGGGCGGCAAACTGAGGGCTCCAAACAGAGTGCAGTTAACAGAGGGAGGCAAATAGAGGGCGGAAAACGGAGGGTGGCAAACAGAGGGCAAAAAACAGAGGGCCCCAAACAGAGTGCAATTAGCAGAGGCAGCAAACATAGTGCAGCAAACAGAGGGCGACAAACAGAGGGCGGTAGTCAGAGGGTGGCAAACAGAGGTACCCAAACAAAAGGTGGCAAACAGAGGGTGGCAATCAGAGGGCAGCAAACAGAGGGCTGGAAACAGATGGCCGCAAAGAGAGGGCGGCATACAGAGGGCCCCAAACAGAAGGCAGAAAACAGAGGGCGGAAAACAGAGGGAGGCAAAAAGAGGACGGCAAACAGAGGGCGTAAAACAGAGGGCCCCAAACAGAGTGCAGTTAACAGAGGGCGTCAAACAGAGTGCAGTTAACAGAGGGCGTCAAACAAAGGGCTGCAAACAGATAGCCGCAAACAGAGGGCGGAAAACAGAGGGAGGCAAAAAGAGGACAGCAAACAGAGGGTGGCAAACAGAGGGCGGCAATCAGAGGGCCCCAAACAGAGCGTCCCAAACAGAGTGCAGTTAACAGAGGGCGGCAAACAGAGGGCGGCAAACAGAGGGTGGTAAACAGAGTGTTGCAAACAGAGGGGCCCAAACAGAAGGTGGAAAACAGAGGGCAGCAAACAGAGGGCGGCAAACAGAGGGCGGCAAACAGAGGGCGCCCAGCAGAGTGCCCCAAACTGAGGGCAGCAAACAGAGGATGGCAAACAGAGGGCCCCAATCAGAGGGTGCCAAACAGAGGGCGGCATTCAGAGGGCCCCAAACAGAGTGCGGCAAACAGAAGGCGCCAAACAGAGGGCGCCAAACAGAGTGCCCCAAACAGAGGGCAGCAAACAGAGGACGGCAAACAGAGGGCTCCAAACAGAAGGTGGCAAACAGAAGGAGGCAAACATAGGGTGGCAAACAGAGGCCGGCAAACAGGGGCCGTCAAACAGAATGCAGCAAACAGAGGCCCCCAAACAGAGGGCGGCGAACAGACGGTGGCAAACCGAGGCCGGAAAACTGAGGGCGGCAAGTAGAGGGCGGCAAATGGAGGGCGGCAAACAGAGGGCCCCAAACAGAAGGTGGCAAACAGAGGGCGGCAGAAAGACGGCGCGAAACAGAGGGCAACATACAGCGGGCGGCAAACAGAGGGCGGCAAACAGAGTGTAGCAAACAGAGGGCCCCAAACAGAGGGCAGCAAACAGAGGGTGAGAAACAGAGGACGGCAAACAGAGAGCTGCAAAAAGATGGCCACAAACAGAGGGCGGAAAACAGAGGATGGCACACAAATGGGGGCAAACAGAGGGCAGCAAACAGAGGGTGTCAAACAGAGGGAGGCAAAAAGCGGATGGCAAACAGAGTTTGGTAAACAGAGGGCAGCAAACAGAGGGCGGCAAACAGTGGGCAGCAAACAGAGGGCCCCAAACAGAGGGCAGTAAGCAGAGGGCGGCAAACAGAGGACGGCATCAGAGGGCGGCAAAGAGATGTTGGCAAACAGAGGGACCCAAACAAAGGGCGGCAAACAGAGGGCCCCAAACAGAGTGCGGAAAACAGAGGGTGGCACACAAATGGGGACAAACAGAGGGAGGCAAACAGAAGGTGGCAATAAGAGGACGGCAAACAGAGGGCGGCAAACAGAGGGCGGCAAACAGAGGGCGGCAAACAGAGTGAGGCAAACAAAGGCAGCAAACAGATGTTGGCAAACAGAGGAACCCAAACAAAGGGCGGCAAACAGAGGGCGGAAAACAGAGGGTCCCAAACAGAGGGCGTCAAACAGATGGCAGCAAACAGAGGGCGGCAAACAGAGCTCGGCAAACAGAAAGCTGCAAAACGAAGGCGGCAAACAGAGAGCGGCAAACAGATTGCGGCTAACAAAGGGCGGCAAACAGTGGGACCCAAACAGAAGGCGGCAAACAGAGGGTGGCAAACAGAGGGCTCCAAAAAGAGAGCAGTAAACAGAGGGCGGCAAATCGAGGGCGGATAACAGAGGGCCTCAAACAGGAGGCGGCAAACAGTGGCCGGCAAACAGAGGAAGGCAAACAGTTGGAGCCAAACAGAGGGCGGCAAACAGAGGGCGGCAAACAGACAGCGGCAAACAGAGGGCGAAAATAGAGGGGGTCAAACAAAGGACCCAAACAGAGGACAGCAGAGGGTGGCAAACAGAGCACGGCAAACACAGGGCGGCAAACAGAGGGTGGCAAACAGATGGCGGCAAACAGAGAGCGGCAAACACAGTGTGGCAAACAGAGTGCGGCAAAAAGACTGCAGCAAACAGAGGGCGGCAAACAGAGGGCGCTAAACACAGTGCCCCAAACAGAGGGCAGCAAACAGAGGATGGCAAACAGAGGGCCCCAAACAGAGGGAGGCAAACAGAAGGAGGCAAACATAGGGCGCCAAGCAGACGGCGGCAAACAGAGGGTGGCAAACAGAGTGCCCTAAACAGAGGGCAGGAAACAGAGGGCGGCATACAGAGGGCTGGAAACAGATGGCCACAAAGAGAGGGCGGCATACAGAGGGCGGCAAACAGAGGGCGGCAAACAGAGGGCCCCAAACAGAAGGCAGAAAACAGAGGGCGGAAAACAGAGAGAGGCAAAAAGAGGACGGCAAACAGAGGGCGGCAAACAGAGGGCCCCAAACAGAGTGCAGTTAACAGAGGGCGTCAAACAGAGTGCAGTTAACAGAGGGCGTCAAACAAAGGGCTGCAAACAGATAGCCGCAAACAGAGGGCGGAAAACAGAGGGAGGCAAAAAGAGGACGGCAAACAGAGGGTGGCAAACAGAGGGCGGCAATCAGAGGGCCCCAAACAGAGCGTCCCAAACAGAGTGCAGTTAACAGAGGGCGGCAAACAGAGGGCAGCAAACAGAGGGCGGCAAAAAGAGGGTGGTAAACAGAGTGTTGCAAACAGAGGGGCCCAAACAGAAGGCGGAAAACAGAGGGTGGCAAACAGAGGGCGCCCAGCAGAGTGCCCCAAACTGAGGGCAGCAAACAGAGGATGGCAAACCGAGGGCCCCAATCAGAGGGCGGCAAACAGAGGACGGCAAACAGAGGGCGGCAATCAGAGGGCCCCAAACAGAGTGCGGCAAAAAGAGGGCGCCAAACAGAGGGCGCCAAACAGAGTGTCCTAAACAGAGGGCAGCAAACAGAGGACGGCAAACAGAGGACTCCAAACAGAAGGTGGCAAACAGAAGGAGGCAAACATAGGGCGGCAAACAGAATGCAGCAAACAGAGCCCCCCAAACAGAGGGCGGCGAACAGACGGTGGCAAACCGAGGCCGGAAAACTGAGGGCGGCAAGTAGAGGGCGGCAAATGGTGGGCGATAAAGAGAGGGCAGCAAACAGAGGGCCCCAAACAGAAGCTGGCAAACAGAGGGCGGCAGAAAGAGGGCGCGAAACAGAGGGCGACATACAGCGGGCGGCAAGCAGAGGGCGGCAAACAGAGGGCGGCAAACAGAGGGCTTCAACAGAGGGTGGTAAATAGAGCGCAGTAAACAGCGGGCAGCAAACAGAGTGCAGCAAACAACGCAAGGCAAACAGAGGGCGGCAAACAGAGGTTGGCAAACAGAGGGCGACAATCAGAGGGCGGCCAACAGAGGGCGGCAAACAGAGGGCCCCAAACAGAGGATGGCAAGCAGAGGGCTCCAAACAGAAGGTGGCAAACAGAAGGAGGCAAACATAGGGCGGCAAACAGAGGCCGGCCAACAGAATGCATCAAACAGAGGCCCCCAAACAGAGGGCGGCGAACAGATGGTGGCAAACCGAGGCCGGCAAACAGAGGGCGGCAAACAGGCGGCGGCATACAGAGGGAGGCAAAGAGAGGGCGCCAAACAGAGGATGGCAAACAGATGGCGACAAACAGAGGGCCCCAAACAGAGGGCAGAAAACAGAGGGCGGAAAACAGAGGGCGGCAAGGAGAGGGCGGCAATGAGAGGGCCTCAAACCGAGGGGCCAAATCAGAGGGAGGCCAACAGAGGGCCCCAAACAGGGGGCGGCAAACAGACGGTGGCAAAAAGAGGGTGGCAAACAGAGGGCGGCAAAAAGAGGGCGGCAAACAGAGGGAGGCAAACAGAGGGCGGCAAACAGTGGGCGGAGAACAGAGGGCGGCATACAAAGGCCCCAAACAGAGGGCAACAAACAGAGGGCTGTAAACAGACCGCGGCAAACAGAGGGCTGCATACAGAAGGTGGCAAACTGAGGGCGGCAAACAGAGGGTGGCAAAGCGCTGGCCGCAAACAGAGGTCAGCAAACAGAGGGCCGGAAACTCAGGGCCCCAAAGAGAGGGCGGCAAACAGAGGGCCCCAAACAGATGGCAGAAAACAGAGGGCGACAAACAGAGTGCGGCAAACATAGGGCAGCAAACAGAGGGCGGAGAACAGAGGGCTGCAAACAGATGGCTCCAAACAGAGGGCAGCAAACAGAGGGCGGCAAACAGAGGGCCCCAAACAGCAGGCAGTAAACAGAGGGCGGCAAACAGAGGGCGGCAAACAGAGGGCCTCATATAGAGTGCCGCAAACACAGGGCAGGAAACAGCGGCCAGCAAAGAGAGGGCGGCAAACAGAAGGCGACAAACACAGGGCAGAAAACAGAGGGCGGCAAACAGAGGGCCACAAACAGAGCACAGTGAAGAGAGGGCAGCAAACAGAGGGCGGTAATCAGAGTGCCCCAAACAGAGTGCTGCAAATAGAGGGCAGCAAAGAGATCGGCAAACAGAGGGACACAAACAGAGGGCTGCAAACAGATAGCCGCAAACAGAGGGCGGCAAACAGAGGTCCCCAAACAGAGGGTGGCAAACAGAGGGCCCCAAACAGAGGGGGGTAAACAGAGGGCGGAAAACAGAGGGCGGCAAAGAGCGGGCGGCAAAGAGAGGGCCTCAAACCGAGGGCCCAAATCAGTGGGCGGCCAACAGAGGGCCCCAAACAGAGGGCGGCAAACAGACGGTGGCAAAAAGAGGGTGGGAAACAGAGTGCGGCAAACAGAGGGCGGCAAACAGAGGGAGGCAAACAGAGGGCGGCAAACAGAGGGCGGCAAACAGAGGGCGGCATACAAAGGCCCCAAACAGAGGGCAACAAACAGAGGGCTGTAAACAGACCTCGGCAAACAGAGGGCTGCATACAGAAGGCGGCAAACTGAGTGCAGCAAACAGAGGGTGGCAAAGCGCTGGCGGCAAACAGAGGGCCCCAAACAGATGGCAGCAAACACAGGGAGACAAACAGAGTGCGGCAAACATAGTGCGGCAAACAGAGGGCGGAAAACAGAGGGCGACAAACATAGGGCGGCAAACAGAAGGCTGCAAACAGATGGCTCCAAACAGAGGGCGGCAAACAGAGGGCCCCAAACAGCGGGCAGTAAACGGAGGGCGGCAAACAGATGGCGGCAAACACAGGGCCCCAAACAGAGGGACTCAAACTGAGTGCCGCAAACACAGGGCAGCAAACAGAAGCCAGCAAAGAGAGGGAGGCAAACAGAAGGCGACAAACAGAGGGCCCCAAACAGAAGGCGGCAAACAGCGGAAGACAAACAGAGTGTGGCAAACAGAGGGCGGCAAACGGAGGGCGGTAAAACAGAAGGGCGACAAACAGAGGACGGTAAACAGAGGGTGGCAAGCAGAGGGCAGCAAACAGACGGCCTAAAAAGAGGGCCCTAAACAAGAGGGCAGTAAACAGAGGGCGGCAAACAGAGTGCAGCAAACAGAGCGAGGCAAACAGAGGCCGGCAAACAGAGGGTGGCAAACAGAGTGGCCCAATCAGAGGTCAGCAAACAGACGGCGCCAATCAGAGGGAGGCAAACATAGGGCAGCAAGCAGAAGGCGGCAAACAGCGGGCGGCAAACAGAGGGGGAAAAAAGAGGGCAACAAACAGAGGGCGGCAAACAGAGGGCCCCAAACAGAGGGCGTCAAACAGAGGGCAGCAAACAGAGGGCGCCAAACAGAGGGTGGCAAACAGAGGGTGGCAAACAGAGGGTGGTAAACAGATGGCGGCAAAGAGAGGGCCCCAAACAGAGGGTGGTAAACAGATGGTGGCAAAGAGAGGGCCCCAAACAGAGGGGGGTAAACAGAGGGCGGAAAACAGAGGGCGGCAAAGAGAGGGCGGCAAAGAGAGGGCCCAAATCAGTGGGCGGCTAACAGAGGGCTCCAAACAGAGGGCGGCAAACAGACGGTGGCAAAAAGAGGTTGGGAAACAGAGTGCGGCAAACAGAGGGCAGCAAACAGAGGGAGGCAAACAGAGGGCGGCAAACAGACGGCGGCATACAAAGGCCCCACACAGAGGGCAACAAACAGAGGGCTGCAAACAGACCGCGGCAAACAGAGGGCTGCATACAGAAGGCGGCAAACTGAGGGCAGCAAACAGAGGGTGGCAAAGCGCTGGCCGCAAACAGAGGGCCCCAAACAGATGGCAGCAAACAGAGGGAGACAAACAGAGTGCAGCAAACATAGGGCGGCAAACAGAGGGCGGAAATCAGAGGGCGACAAACATAGGGCGGCAAACAGACGCCAGCAAAGAGAGGGCGGCAAACAGAAGGCGACAAACAGAGGGCGGAAAACAGAGGGCGGCAGACAGAGGGCCACAAACAGAGGGCACCAAACAGAAGGCACCAAACAGAGGGCGGCAAACAGAGAGCGGCAAACAGAAGGCGGCAACCAGAGGGCCCCAAGCAGAGGGCTCTAAACAGAGGGTGGCAAATAGAGGGAGGCAAACAGAGGGCGGCAAACAGATGGCTCCAAACAGAGGGTGGCAAACAGACGAAGGCAAACAGAGGGCGGAAAACAGAGGGCCCCAAATAGAGGGTCCCAAACAGAGGGCAGTAATCAGAGGGCGGCAAACAGAGGGTGACAAACAGAGGGCGGAAGACAGAGGGTGACAGAGGGCCCAAACAGAGGGCGGCAAACAGTCCGCGGCAAACAGGGGGCCCCAAACAGAAGGCGGCAAATAGAGGGCGGCAAACAGAGAGCAGAAAACCGAGGGCGGCAAACCAAGGGCGTCAAACAGAGGGACACAAACAGAGGACGGCAAACAGAGGGCCCCAAACAGAGGGCCCCAAACAGAGGGCGGTAAACAGAGGGCGGCATACAGAGGGAGGCAAAGAGAGGGTGGCAAACAGAGGGCCGCAAACAGAGGGCGGCAAACAGAGGGCCCCAGACAGAGGGCAGTAAACAGAGGGTGGCAAACAGAGGGCGGCAAAGAGAGGGCGGCAAAGAGAGGGCCTCAAACAGAGGGCCCAAATCAGAGGGTGGAAAACAGAGGGCCCCAAACAGCGGGCGGCAAACAGCGGGCGGCAAACAGAGGGGGAAAAAAGAGGGCGGCAAACAGAGGGCGGCAAACAGAGGTACCCAAACACAGGGCGTCAAACAGAGGGCAGCAAACAGAGGGCCCCAAGCAGATGGCGGCAAACAGAGGGAGGCAAACAGACGGAGGCAAACAGAGGATGGCAAACAGAGGGCCCCAAACAGAGGGCGGCAAACAGAGGGCGGCAAACAGAGGGCGGCAAAGAGAGGGCGGCAAACCGAGGGCCACAAAAGGAGGGCCCCAAACAAAGGGCAATAAGCAGAGGACGGCAAACAGAGTGCGGCAAACAGAGCGTGGCAAACAGAGGGTGGCAAACAGAGGGCGGCAAACAGAGGGCGGCAAACAGTGGGCGTCAAACAGAGGGCAGCAAACAAAGGGCCCCAAACAGAAGGCGGCAAACACTTGGCGGCAAACAGAGGGCCGAAAACAGAAGTCGGCAAATATAGGGCGACAAACAGAGTGCGGCAAATAGATGGAGGCAAAGAGAGGGCGGCAAACAGAGGGCGGCAAACAGAGTGCAGGAAACAGAGGGCGGCAAACTGAGGGCAGGAAACAGAGGGCGCAAACTGAGGGCTCTAAACAGAGGGCGGCAAACAGAGTGCTCCAAACAGAGGGATGCAAGCGGAGGGCGGCAAATGGAGGGCGGCAAAAAGAGGATGGCAAACAGAGGGCGGAAAATAGAGGGCGGCAAACAGAGGGCGGCAAACAGAGTGCCCCAAACAGAGGGCGTCAAACAGAGGGCAGCAAACAGAGGGCGGAAACAGAGGGCGGCAAAAGAGGGCGGCAAACAGAGGGAGGGAAACAGAGGGCGGCAAACAGAGGGCGGAAAACAGAGGGCGGCAAACAGAGGGAGGCTAACAGAGGGCGGCAAACAAGGGTGGCAAACAGAGGGTGGTAAACAGAGGGACCCACACAGAAGGCGGCAAACAGATTGCGGCAAACAGAGGGAGGATAACAGAGGGCCTCAAACAGAAGGCGGCAAACAGAGGCCGGCAAGCAGAAGGCGGCAAACAGAAGGCAATAAACAGAGGGCAGAAACAGATGGCTGCAAATAGAGGGCAGCAAACAGAGTGTGGCAAACAGAGAGTGGCAAATATAGGGCGACATACAGAGGGCGGCAAACAGAGAGCACAAACACTGTGCCCCAAGCTGAGGGCGGCAAATAGAGGGCAGCAAACAGAGTGCCCCAAACAGAGGGCATCAAACTGAGGGCAGCAAACAGAGGGCGGCAAACAGAAGGCGGCAAACGGAGGGCGGTAAACAGAGGGCCCCAAACAGAGGGCAGAAAACAGAGGGTGGCAAACAGAGGGCGGCAAACAGAGGGTGGCAAACATAGGGCGGCAAGCAGAAGGCGGAAAACAGCGGGCGGCAAACAGAGGGGGAAAAAAGAGGGCGGCAAACAGAGGGCGGCAAACAGAGGTATCCAAACAGAGGGCGTCAAACAGAAGGCAGCAAACAGAGGGCGGCAAACAGAGGGCGGCAAACAAAGGGCCCCAAACAGAGGGCAGCATATAGTGGGTGGCAAACAGAGGGCGGCAAACAGAAGGCAGAAAACAGCGGGCGGCAAACAGAGGGAGGGAAATAGAGGGTGGTAAACAGAGGGCGGCAAAGAGAGGACGGCAAACAGAGGGAGGCAAACAGACGGCGGCAAACAGAGGATGGCAAACAGACGGCCCCAAACAGAGGGCTGCAAACAGAGGGCGCCAAACAGAGGGCGGCAAACAGAGGGCCCCAAACAGAGGGCGGCACGCAGAGGTCGGCAAACAGAGGGCGGCAAACAGAGGGCGGCAAACAGATGGGGGCAAACAGAAGGAAGCAAACAGACGGAGGCAAACAGAGGATGGCAAACTGAGGGCCCCAAACAGAGGGCAGCAAACAGAGGGCGGCAAACAGATGACGGCAAACAGAGGGCGGCAAACAGAGTGCCGAAAACGTAGGACAGCAAACAGAGGGCGGCAAACCAAGAGCGGCAAACAGAGGGCGGCAGACAGAGTGCGGTAGACAGAGGGCGACGAACAGAGGGCGGCAAACAGAATGCGGCAAACAGAGGGCCGCAAACAGAAGGCGGCAAACAGAGGTCCCCAAACAGAAGGCGGCAAACAGCGGAAGACAAACAGAGAGCGGCAAACAGGGGGTGGCAAATTGAGGGCAGCAAACAGACGGCCTAAAAAAGAGGGCCCTAAACAGAGGGCAGTAAACAGAGGGCGGCAAACCGAGTGCAGCAAACAGAGCGAGGCAAACAGAGGACGGCAAACAGAGGGCGCCAAACAGAGGGCGACAAACAGAGGGCAGCAAACAGAGGGCGGCAAGCAGAGGGCCCCAAACAGAGTGCCCCAAACAGAGGGTGGCAAGAAGAGGGCGGCAAACAGAGGCTGGCAAACAGAGAGCGGCAAACAGAGGGAGGCAAACAGAGGACGGCAAACAGAGGGCCCCAAACAGAGGACGGCAAACAGAGGTCTCCAAACAAAGGGCGGGAAACAGAGGGCGGCAAACAGAGGGCGACAAACAGATGGAGACAAACAGAGGGCGGCAAACAGAGGACCCCAAACAGAAGGCGGCAAACAGAGGACCCCAAACAGAAGGCGGCAAACAGAGGGCCCCAAACAGAGGACGGCACGCAGAGGGCAGCAAACAGATCGCGGCAAACAGAGGGAGGCAAACAGGCGGAGGCAAACAGAGGATGGCAAACAGACGGCCCCAAACAGAAGGTGGCAAACAGAGGGTGGCAAACAGATGGCGGCAAACAGAGGGCGGCAAGCAGAGTGCCCAAAACAGAGGGCGGCAAACAGAGGGCGGAAAACAGATGGCGGAAAACAGAGTGCCGAAAACATACGATGGCAAACAGAGGGCGGCAAACAGAGAGCGGCAAACTGAGGGCAGCAAGTGGAGGGCAGCAATGAAAGGGCGGCAAACTGAGGGCTCCAAACAGAGGGTGGCAAACCGAGGGCGGCAAACAGAGTGCGGCAAACAGAGGGCGGCAAACAGAGGGCGGCAAACAGAGGGCGGCAAACAGAGGGCCGCAAACACAGGGCGGCAAACAGATGGCAGCAAACAGAGTGCCCCAAACAGAGGGCGGCACACAGAGAGAGGCAAACAGAGGGTGGCAAACAGAGGGGGGAAAACAGAGAGCGGCAAACAGTGGACCCCAAAAAGAGGGCGGAAAACAGAGCGTGGCAAACAGAGGGCGGCAAAAAGAGGGCTGCAAACAGAGGGCGGCAAACAGAGGGGTGCAAACTGAGTGCGGCAAACTGAGGGCGGCAAACAGAGGGCCGCAAGCTGAGGGGCCCAAACAGAGGGCCGCCAACAGAGGGCGGTTTACGGAGGGTGGAACAACAGACGGCGGCAAACAGATTGCGGTAAGAAGAGGACGGTAAACAGAGGGCGACAAACAGAGGGCGGCAAACAGAGGGTCCCAAACAGAGGGCGTCAAACAGCGGGCAGCAAACAGAGGGCAGCAAACAGAGGGCGGCAAACAGAGGTCCCAAACAGAACGCGGCAAAACAGCGGAAGACAAACAGAGTGCGGGAAAGAGAGGGTGGCAAACGGAGGGCGGTAAACAGAGGGCCCCAAACAGAGGGCAGAAAACAGAGGGCGGCAAACAGAGGACGGCAAGCAGAGGGCCCCAAACAGAGTGCCCCAAACAGAGGGTGGCAAGAAGAGGGCGGCAAACAGAGGGCGGCAAACAGAGGGAGGCAAACAGAGGGCGGCAAACAGAGGACGGCAAACAGAGGGCCCCAAACAGAGGGCAGCACACAGAGGGCGACAAACAGATGGAGCCAAACAGAGGGAGGCAAACAGAGGACCCCAAACAGAAGGCGGCAAAAAGAGGGCGGCAAACAGAGGGCGGCAGGCAGAGGGAGGCAAACAGAAGTCGGCAAACAGATGGCGGCAAACAGAGGGAGGCAAACAGACGGAGGCAAACAGAGGATGGCAAACCGAGGGCCCCAAGCAGAGGGCAGCAAACAGAGGGCGGCAAACAGAGGGCGGCAAACAGAGGGCGGCAAACAGAGGGCGGCAAACAGAGGGCGGAAAACAGAGGGCGGCAAACAGAGGGTGGCAAACAAAGGGCGGCAAGCAGAGGGCGGCAAACAGAGGGCGGCAAACAGAGGGCGGCAAACAGAGGGCGGCAAACAGAGGGCGGCAAACAGAGGGCGGCAAACAGAGGGCGGCAAACAGAGGGCGGCAAACAGAGTGCCGCAAACAGAGGGCGGCAAACAGAGGGCGGCAAACAGAGGGCGGCAAACAGAGGGCGGCAAACAGAGGGCGGCAAACAGAGGGCGGCAAACAGAGGGCGGCAAACAGAGGGCGGCAAACAGAGGGCGGCAAACAGAGGGCCGCAAACAGAGGGCGGCAAACAGAGTGAGGCAAACAGAGGGTGGCAAACAGAGGGGGGAAAACAGAGAGCGGCAAACAGAGGACTCCAAAAAGAGGGCGGAAAACAGAACGTGGCAAACAGAGGGCGGCAAAAAGAGGGCTGCAAACAGAGGGCGGCAAACAGAGGGGTGCATACTGAGTGCGGCAAACAGGGCTGCAAACAGAGGGCCGCAAGCTGAGGGGGAAAAAAAGGGCAGCAAAAAGAGGGCGGCAAACAGAGGACCCCAAAAAGAGGGCGAAAAACAGAGCGCGGCAAACAGAGGGCGGCAAACAGAGGGGTGCAAACTGAGTGCGGCAAACAGAGGGCGGCAAACAGAGGACAGCAGGCTGAGGGGCCCAAACAGTGGGCCGCCAACAGAGGGCAGTTTACGGAGGGCGGAACAACAGACGGCAGCAAACAGATTGCGGTAAAATGAGGACGGCAAACTGAGGGCGACAAACAGAGGGCGGCAAACAGAGTGTGGCAAACAGAGGGCGGCAAATAGATGGCGTCAAACTGAGGGCGGCAAACAGAGGGCGGCAAATGGAGGGCGGTAAACAGAGGGCACCAAACAGAGGGCAGAAAACAGAGGGTGGCAAACAGAGGGCGGCAAACAGAGGGTGGCAAACAGCGGGCAGCAACGGGAGGGGGAAAAAAGACTGCGGCAAACATAGGGTGGCAAACAGAGGTCCCCAAACAGAGGGCGTCAAACAGAGGGCAGCAAACAGAGGGCGGCAAACAGAGGGCCCCAAACAGAGGGCGTCAAACAGAGGGCAGCAAACAGTGGGTGGCAAACAGAGGGCGGCAAACTGAGGGAGGGAAACAGAGGTTGCAAACAGAGGGTGGCAAACAGAGGGCGGCAAACAGAGGGAGGCAAACAGAGGGCGGCAAACAGAGGATGACAAACAGAGGGCCCCAACCAGAGTGCTGCAAACAGAGGTCTCCAAACAGAGGGCGGCAAACAGAGGGAAGAAATCAGATGGAGGCAAACAGAGGATGGCAAACCGAGGGCCCCAAACAGAGGGCGGCAAACCGAGGGCGGCAAACAGAGGGCGACAAACAGAGGGCGGCAAACAGTGTGTGGCAAACAGAGGGCCGCAAACAGATGGCAGCAAACAGAGGGAAGCATACAGACGGAGGCAAACAGAGGATGGCAAACCGAGGGCCCCAAACAGCGGGCGGCAAACCGAGGGCAGCAAACAGAGGGCGACAAACAGAGGGCCCCAAACAGAGGGCCACAAACAGTCGGCGGCCAAAAGGGGGCCCCAAACAGTGGGCGGCAAAGAGAGGGCGGTAAAACAGAAGGGTGACAAACAGAGGGCGGTAAACAGGGGCTGGCAAACTGAGGGCAGCAAACAGACGGCCTAAAAAAGAGAGCCCGAAATAGAGGTCAGTAAACAGAGGGCGGCAAATCGAGTGCAGCAAACAGAGCGAGGCAAACAGAGGACGGAAAACAGAGGGCGGCAAACAGAGGCTGGCAAACAGAGGGCGGCAAACAGAGGGAGGCAAGCAGAGGGCGGCAAACAGAGGGCGGCAAACAGAGGGCAGCAAAGAGAGGGAGGCAAACAGACGGAGGCAAACAGAGGATGGCAAACAGAGGGCCCCAAACAGAGGGCGGCAAACAGATGGCGGCAAACAGAGGGCGGCAAACAGAGGGCGGCAAACAGATGGCAGCAAACAGAGCACAGCAAACAGATGGCGGCAAACAGAGTGCCCCAAACAGAGGGCGGCACACAGAGAGAGGCAAATAGAGGGTGGCAAACAGAGGGGGGAAAACAGAGAGCGGCAAACAGAGGACCCCAAAAAGAGGGCGGAAAACAGAGCATGGCAAACAGAGGGCGGCAAAAAGAGGGCTGCAAACAGAGGGAGGCAAACAGAGGGGTGCAAACTGAGAGCGGCAAACAGAGGGCCGCAAGCTGAGGTGCCCTAACTGAGGGCCGCCAACAGAGGGTGGTTTACGGAGGGGGGAACAACAGACGGCGGCAAACAGATTGCGGTAAGAAGAGGACGGCAAACAGAGGTCCCCAAACAGAATGCGGCAAACAGCGGAAGACAAACAGAGTGCGGCAAAGAGAGGGCGGCAAACGGAGGGCGGTAAACAGAGGGCCCCAAACAGAGGGCAGAAAACAGAGGGCGGCAAACAGAGGGTGGCAAGCAGAGGGCCCCAAACAAAGTGCCGCAAACAGAGGGCGGCAAGAAGAGGGCGGCAAACAGAGTGCCGCAAACAGAGGGCGGCAAAAAGAGGGTGGCAAACAGAGGGGGGAAAACAGAGAGCGGCAAACAGAGGACCCCAAAAAGAGGCCGGAAACAGAGCGTGGCAAACAGAGGGCGGCAAAAAGAGGGGTGCAAACAGAGGGCGGCAAACAGAGGGGTGCAAACTGAGTGCGGCAAACAGGGCGGCAAACAGAGGGCCGCAAGCTGAGGGGGAAAGAAAGGGCAGCAAAAAGGGGGCGGCAAACAGAGGACCCCAAACGGAGGGCATCAAACGGAGGGCAGCAAACAGAGGGTGGTAAACAGAGGGACCCACACAGAAGGCGGCTAACAGAGGGCGGCAAACAGAGAGCGGATAACAGAGGGCCTCAAACAGAAGGCGGCAAAAAGAGTCCGGCAAGCAGAAGGCGGCAAACAGAATGCAACAAACAGAGGGCGGGAAACAGATGGCGGCTAATAGAGGGCCGCAAACAGAGTGCGGCAAACAGAGGGTGGCAAATAGAGGGCGACATACAAAGGGCGGCAAAAACAGAGCGGCAAACACTGTGCCCCAAGCAGAGGGCGGCAAATAGAGGGCGGCAAACAGAGGGCGGCAAACAGATGGCCCCAAACAAAGGGCGGTAAACAGAGGGCGGCAAACAGAGGGGGGCAAAAAGAGGACGGCAAACAGAGGGCGGAAAAAAGAGGGTGGCAATCAGAGGGCGGCAAACAGATTGCCCCATACAGAGGGCGGCAAACAGATGGCCCCAAACAGAGGGCGGCAAACAGAGGGCCCCAAACAGAAGACGGCAAACAGAGGGCGGAAAACAGAAGGAGGCGAAAAGAGTGCAGCAAACAGAGGGTGGCAAACAGAGGGCCAAAAACAGAGAGTGGCAAACCGAGGGCGGCAAACACAGGGCCCCAAAATGAGGGCAGTTTCAGAGGGAGGCAAACAGAGGGCGGCAAACAGAGGGCAGCAAACAGAGGGAATCAAACAGAAGGCAGCAAACAGAGACCGCCAAACAGAGGGTTGCAAACAGAAGACGACAAACAGAGGGCTGCAAACAGAGGGCGGCAAACAGCGGGGCCCAAACAGAGGGCCGCAAACAGAGGGCGGTTTACGGAGCCCAGTAAACAGAGTGCGGCAAAGAGAGCGGAAAACAGAGGCCGGCAAACAGAGGTCCGCAAACAGAGGGAGGCAAACAGAGGTCGCCAAACAGAGGGCCGCAAACAGAAGGCGGAAAACAGAGGGCGGCAAACAGAGGGTGGCAAACAGAGGGCAGGAAACAGAGGGCGGCAAACAGAGGGGGGCAAACAGATGGCGGGAAACAGAGGGCGGCAAACAGAGGTCGGCAAACAGAGGGCGTCAAACAGTGGGCGGCAAACAAAGGGCACAAACAGAGGGACCCAAGCAGAGCGCAGTAAAGAGTGGGCAGAAACAGAGGGCAGCAAACAGAGGGCCTCAAACAGAAGGCGGTGATCAGAGGGTGGCAAAGTGAAGGTGGCAAACAGAGGGCCCCAAACAGAGGGCAGCAAAGAGAGGGCCCCAAACAGACGGCGGGAAACAGAGGGCGGCAAACAGAGGGTGGCAAAAATAGGGTGGCAAAAAGAGGGTGGCAAACAGAGGGAGGCGAACAGAGGATGGAAAACAGAGTGCCCCAAACAGAGGGCGGCAAACAGAGGGCGGCAACAGAGGGCCCCAAAGAGATGGCCGCAAACAGAGGGCAATTAACAGAGGGCGGCAAGCAGAGGGCGGCAAACAGTGGGAGATAAACGGAGGGCGGCAAACAGAGGGCCCCAAACAGAGGGACCCAAACAAAGGGAAGGATAGAGAGGGTGGCAAACAGAGGGCGGCAAACAAAGGGCCCCAAACAGAGGGCCCCAAACAGAGTGCGGCAAAAAGAGGGCAACAACAGAGGGAGGCAAGCAGAGGGCGGCATACAGAGGGGGGCAAACACAGGGAGGAATACAGATGGCGGCAAGCAGAGGGCGGCAAACAAAGGCCCCAAACAGAGGGCAGCAAACAGAGGGCCGCAAACAGACCGCGGCAAACAGAGGGCTGCAAACAAGGGGCGGCAAAGAGAGGGCGGCAAACAGAGAGCGGCAAAAAGAGGCCGGCAAACAGAGGGCCGCAAACAAAGGCACCAAACAGAGGGCAGCAAACAGAGGGTGGCAAATAGAGGGCTGCAAACAGTGGGCGCAAACACAGGGCAGCAAACAGAGGGCCCGAAACAGAGGGCGACAAACCGAGGGCGGTAGTCAGAGGGTGGCAAACAGAGGTACCCAAACAGGAGGTGGCAAACAGCGGGTGGCAAATAGAGGGCGGCAAACAGAGGGCGGCAAACAAAGGCCCCAAACAGAGGGCAGCAAACAGAGGGCGGCAAGCAGAGCGCAGCAAACAGAGGGCTGCAAACAGAGGGTTACAAAGAGAGGGCGGCAAACAGAGGGTGGCAAAAAGAGGACGGCAAACGGAGGGCCACAAACAGAGAGCGCCAAACAGAGGGCGGCAAACATAAGGCGGCAAACAGTGGGCCACAAACAGAGGGTGGCAAACAGAGGGCGGCAAAAAGAGGATGGCAAACTGAGGGTGGCAAACAGAGGGCAGCAAACAGAGGGCGGCAAACAGAGGGTGGCAAACAGAAGGAGGTGAACATAGGATGGCAAACAGAGGGCGGCAAAGAGAGGGTGGCAAACAGAGGGCGGCAAACAGAGGGCAGCGAATAGAGGTTGGCAAACAGAGGGCCCAAACAGAGGGCAGCAAACCGAGGACGGCAAACAGTGGGCCCCAAACAGAGGGCGGCAAACAGAGGGCGGCAAACAGAGGGTGGCAAGCAGAGGGGCCGATAAAGAGGGCGGCAAACTGTGGGCCCCAAACCGAGGGCCGCAAACAGAGGGCAGTAAACGGAGGGCGGCAAACAGAGAGCGGCAAAGAGAGGGCGGCAAACAGAGGGCCCAAAAAAGAGGGCGTCCAAGAGATGGCGGCAAAGAGAGGGCCCCAAACAGAGGGCGGCAAACAGAAGGCTCCAAACAGAGGGCGGTAAACAGAGTGGGACAAACAGTGGGCGACAAACAGAGGGATGCAAACAGTGAGCGGCAAACAGAGGGCCACAAACAGAAGGCGGCAAACAGAGGGCCACAAACAGAAGGCGGCAAACACAGGGCCACAAACAGAGGGCGGAAAACAGAGGGTGGCAAACAGATGGTGGCAATAAGAGGATGGCAAACAGAGGGCGGCAAACAGAGGGCGGCAATGGGACGACTGCAAACAGAGGGCGGCAAACAGAGGGCAGCAAACAGAGGGTGGCAAACAGTGGACGGCAAACAGAGGGCTCCAAACAGAGGACCCCAAACAGAGGGCAGTGAACAGAGGGCGGCAAACAGAGGGCCCCCAACGGAGGACGGAAAACAGAGGGCGGCAAACAGGGAGGCAAACAGACGGCCCCAAACAGAGTACGGCAACAGAGGGAGGTAAACAGAGAGAGGCAAAAGGAGGAAGGCAAACAGAGGGCGTCAAACAGAGGGTGGCAATAATAGGGCGGCAATAATAGGGCGGCAAACAGAGGGCAGCAAACAGAGGGATGCAAACAGAAGGCGGCAAACAGAGGGCACCAAACAGATGGCGACAAACAGAGGGCACCATACAGATGGCGGCAAACAGAGTACCCCAATCAGAGGTCAGCAACAGACGGTGCAAAGCAGACGGAGGCAAACATAGGGTGGCAAACAGAGGTCGGCAAACAGAAGGCCGCAAATTGAAGGCGGCAAACAGAGGGCCAAAAACAGAGGGCGGAAAACAGAGGGCGGCAAACAGAGGGCGGCAAACAGAGGTTGGCAAACAGAAGGCCGCAAATTGAAGGCGGCAAACAGAGGGCCAAAAACAGAGGGCCAAAAACAGAGGGCGGAAAACAGAGGGCGGCAAACAGATGGCCGCAAATTGAAGGCGGCAAACAGAGGGCCAAAAACAGAGGGCGGTAAACAGAAGGCGACATACAGAAGGCAGCAAACAGAGGGCCCCAAACAGAGGGCAGCAAACAGAGCACTGCAATCAGAGGGAGGCAGAAAGAGGGCACCAAACAGACGGCAGTAAACAGAACGCAGCAAACAGAGAGATGCAATCAGAAGGTGGCAAACAGAGGGCAGCAAACAGTGTCCCCCAGACAGGGGCCCCAAACAGAGGGCAGAAAACAGCGGGCGGCAAACAGAGTGCAGCAAACAGATGGCGGCAAACAGAGGGCACCAAACAGAGGGAGACAAACACAGGGCAGCAAACAGAGGGCGGCAAACAGTGCCCTAATCAGAGGTCAGCAAACAGACGGCGCCAAACAGACGGAGGCAAACATAGGGTGGCAAACAGAGGTCGGCAAACAGAAGGCGGCAAAGAGAAGGCGGCAAACAGAGAGCACCAAACAGAGTGGGGAAAACAGAGGACGGCAAACAGAGGGCGGCAAAAAGAGGGTGGCAACAGAGGGACCAAACAGAGGGCAGCAAACAGAGGGCGGGCGAAAGAGGGCAGCAAACAGAGGGTGGCAAGCATTGGCCCCAAACAGACGGCGTCAAACAGAGGGCAGCAAACAGAGGGAAGCAAAAAGAGGGCGGCAAACAGAGGGCCCCAAACAGAGGGAAGCAAAAAGAGGGCGGCAAACAGATTGCAGCAAACAGAGGGATGCAAACAGAGGGCGCCAAACAGAGGGCGCCAAACAGAGGGCCCCAACCAGAGGGCGGTAACAGAAGGCGGCAAACTGAGGGCACCAAACAGAATGAGACAAACAGAGATCAGCAAACAGAGGGTGGCAAAGAGAGTGTCCCAATCAGAGGTCAGCAAACAGACGGCGCCAAACAGACAGAGGCAAACATAGGGTGGCAAACAGAGGGTGGCAAAGAGAAGGCGGCAAACAGAGGGCCCCAAACAGAGGGGGGAAAACAGCGGACGGCAAACAGAAGGTGGCAAAAAGAGGGTGGCAAACAGAGGGAACAAACAGAGGGCAGCAAACAAAGGGCGGCCCAAAGAGGACCCCAAACAGAAGGCGGCAAACTGAGGGCGGCAAACGGAGGGAGGCAAACAGAGGGAGTCTAACAAAGAGCGGCAAACAGAGGGCGGCAAACAGAGGCGGCAAACAGTGGGCGGCAAACAAAGGCGGCAAACAGAGGGCAGCAAACAGAGGGCGGCAAACAGACTGCGGCATACAGAGGGCTGCACACAGAGGGCGGAAAAGAGGGGTCGGCAAACTGAAAGCGGCAAACAGAACTGTGACAAACAGAGTCCAGCAAACAGAGGGCCGTAAAAAAAGGGCAACGAACACAGGGCTCCAAACAGAGGGCACCAAACAGAGGGCAGTAAACAGAGTGTGGCAAACAGAGGGCCCCAAAGAGAGGGCGGCAAACAGAGGGCGGCACACAAATGGGCGCAAAGAGAGGGCGGCAAACAGTGTGTGGCAAACACAGGGAGGCAAAAAGAGGACGGCAAAAAGAGGGCGGCAAACAGAGGGCCCCAAACAAAGGGCGACGAACAGGGGGCTCCAAAAAGAGGGCAGTAAACAGAGGGCCCCAAACAGAGGGCGGCAAACAGAGTGCGGCAAACCGAGGGCCCCAAACAGAGGGCGGCAAACTGAAAGCGGCAAACAGAGGGCGACAAACACAGGGCAGCAAACAGAGGGCCCCAAACAAAGGGCAGTAAACAAAGGGTGGCAAACAGATTGTCCCAAACAGAGGGCGGTAAACGGAGGGCAGCAAACAGAAGGCGGCAAACAGATTGCCCCAAACAGAAGGTGGCAAACAGAGGGTGGCAAACAGAGTGCGGCAAACAGAGGGCGGCAAACAGAGGGCGGCAAACAGAGGGCGGCAAACAGAGGGCGGCAAACAGAGGGCTGCAAACAGAAAGCGGCAAACAGAGGGCGGCAAACAGAGGGCGGCAAACAGAGGGAGGCAATCAGATGGACGCAACATGAGGGACCCAAACAAATGGGAGCAAAGAGGGCGGCAAACGAGTGTGGCAAACAGAGGACCAACAAATGGCGGCAAACAGAGGGCGGCAAACAAGTGTGGGCAAACAGAGGCCCCAAAAAAATGGGCGGCAGGAAATGGGGTGGTAGGCGACGAAACAGAGGGCGGCACAACAGAGTGTGCAAACAGAGGCCCCAAACAAATGGCGGCAAACAGAAGGGCGGCAAACATAGTGGTTGCGAAACAGAGGGACCCAAACAATGCGCAGGGCGGCAAACAGAGGGCCCCAAACAGGAGGCGGCAAACAGAGGGCAGCAAAGAGAGGGCAGTAAACAGAGGGACCCAAACAGTGGGCTGCGAACAGAGGGTTGGCAAACAGAGGGCAGTCAACAGAGGGACTCAAACAGAAGGCAGCAAACAGAGGCCACCAAACAGAGGGCGGAAAACAGAGGGCGGCAATCAGAGGGCGGCAATCAGAGGGTGCCAAACAGATGGTGGCAAACAGAGGGCAGCAAACAGAGGGACTCAAACAGATGGTGGCAAACAGAGGGCAGCA
Organism: Sphyrna mokarran; assembly: GCA_024679065.1. Taxonomy (NCBI): domain Eukaryota; kingdom Metazoa; phylum Chordata; class Chondrichthyes; order Carcharhiniformes; family Carcharhinidae; genus Sphyrna; species Sphyrna mokarran. The sequence continues at coordinate 65,941 of JAGIQG010000053.1, forward strand.
AACAGAGGGACTCAAACAGAAGGCAGCAAACAGAGGCTGCCAAAAAGAGGGCTGCAAACAAAAGGCGGCAAACAGAGGGCCCCAAACAGTGGGCGGCAAACAGAGGGCAGCAAACGGAGGGCACAAATCAGAGGGGCCCAAACAGAGGGCGGCAAACAGAGGGCGGTTTACGGAGCCCGTCAAACAGAGGGCGGCAAACAGAGGGAGGCAAACAGAGTGGGGCAAACAGAGGGCGGCAAACAGAGGGCGGCAAACAGAGGTCGGCAAACACAGGGCTTCAAACAGGGGGCGGCAAACAAAGGGCCCAAACAGAGGGACCCAAACAGAGGGAAACAAACAGATGGCATTAAACAGAGGGCCCCAAACAGAAGGCGGCAAACAGAGGGCAGAAAACAGACGGAGGCAAAAAGAGAACACAAACAGTGTGCAGCAAACACATGGCGGCAAACAAAGGGCCCCAAAGAGAGGGCCCCAAAAAGAGGGCAGTTAACAAAGGGCGGCAAACTGAGGGCACCAAACAGAGGGCAGTGAACAGAGGGCGGCAAACAGAGGGCGGCAAACATAGGGCCCAAACAGAGGGCGGCTTTCAGAGGGCGGCAAACAGATTTCGGCAAACTGATGGTCCCAAACAGAGGGCAGCAAACAGAGGGCGGCAATCAGAGGGAGGCAAACAGAGGGCGGTAAACAGACGGACCCAAACAGTGGGTGGCAAACAGAGGGAGGCAAAGAGAGGGCAGCAAACAGAGGGACTCAAACAGAAGGCGACAAACAGAGGGCAGCAAACAGAGGGCGGCAAACAGAGCACGGCAAACATAGAGTGGCAAACAGAGGGTGGCAAATAGAGGGCGGCAAACAGAGGGCGGAAAACAGAGTTCTCCAAACAGAGGGTGGCAAACAGAGGGAGGCAAACAGAGGGCAGCAAACAGAGGGCGGCAAACAGAGGGAGGCAAACAGAAGGCGGTAAACAGACGGACCCAAACAGTGGGCGGCAAACAGAGGGCGGCAAACAGAGGGACTCAAACATTAGGCGGCAAACAGAGGGCAGCAAACAGAAGGTGGCAAACAGAGGGCGGCAAACAGAGGGTGGCAAACAGAGAGGCAAACATACAGCGGCAAACAGAGGGTGGCAAATAAAGGGCGGCAAACAGACTGCGGCAAACAGAGTTCTCCAAACAGAGGGTGGCAAACAGAGAGCGGCAAACAGAGGGAGGCATATAGAGGATGGCAAACAGAGGGCCCCAAACAGAGACGCCAAACAGAGAGCGGCCAGCAGAAGGCGGCAAACAGAGGGAGAAAATAGAGAGCGGCAATAAGAAGGCGGCAAATAGAGGGCGGCAAACAGAGGGCCCAAAAAGACGGCCCCAAACAAAGGGCAGAAAACAGAGGGTGGCAAACAGAGGGCAGCAAACAGAGGGCGGCAAACAGAGTGCCCCAATCAGAGTTCAGCAAACAGACGGCGCCAAACAGAGGGAGGCAAAGATAGGGCGGAAAACAGAAGGCGGCAAACCGGGGGCGGCAATCAGAGGGAGAGATACAGAGGGTGGCAAACAGAGGCCGGCAAACAAAGGGCGGCAAACAGAGGGCGGCAAACAGAGGGCCCCAAACGGGAGGCGGCAAACAAAGGGCAAAAAACTGAGGGCGGCAAACAGAACGCAGCAAACAGACGACCTGAAACAGAGTGCGGCAAACGTAGGGCGGCATACTGAGGGCGGCAAAGAGAGGGCCCCAAACAGAGGGCCTCAAACACGTGGCAGCAAACAGGGGGCAGCATTCAATGGGCTCAAAACAGAGGGCGGTAAACAGAGGGCAACAACAGAGGACCCCAAACAGATGGTGGCAAACAGAGAGCGGCAAACAGAGAATGGCAAACAGAGGCCAGGAAACAGAGTGCGGCAAACAGAGGGGGACAAACAGACGCCGGCAAACAGAGGGCAGCAATCAGATGGCCCCAAAGAATGGTTGGCAAACAGAGGGCGACAATCAGAGGGCGGTTAAGAAAGTGCTGCAAACAGAGGGCGGCAAACAGAGGGAGGCAAACAGAGTGCGGCAAACAGTGGGTGGCAAACAGAATGTGTCAAACAGTGGGCGGCAAACAGAGGGCCCAAAAAAAGGGAAAGAAACAGAGCGCAGTAAAGAGAGGGCGTCAAACAGAGGGCGGCAAACAGAGGGAGGCAAACAGAGTGCGGCAAACAGAGGGCAGCAAACAGGGGGCGGCAAACATAGGGTCCCAAACAGAGGGCGGCAAACAGAGGGAGGCAAACATAGGGCGGAAAACAGAAGGCGGCAAACAGAGGGGCCCAAACAGGAGGCGGCAAACAAAGGGCAAAAAACTGAGGTGGCAAACAGAGCGCAGCAAACAGAGGGATGCAAGCAGAGGGCAGCAAATAGAGGGCATAAAACTGTGGGCCGCAAACAGAGGGAGAGAAAGAGAGGGTGACAAACAGAGGGCGGCAAACAGAGGGCCCCAACCAGAAGGCGGCAAACAGAGTGCAGAAAACAGAGGGCGGCAAACAGAGGGCCCCAACAAGAAGGCGGCAAACAGAGTGCAGAAAACAGAGGGCGGCAAACAGAGTGCCCCAAACAGAGGGCGTCAAACTGATTGCAGCAAACAGTGGGCGGAAACAGAGGGTGGCAAACAGAGAGCGGCAAACCAAGGTCCCCAAACAGAGGGTGTCAATCAGCTGAAGGCAAACAGAGTGCGGCAATCAGAGGGCGGCAAACGGAGGGAGGCAATCAGAGGGCCCCAAACAGAAGGCAGCAAACAGAGAGCGGCAAACAGAGGGCGGCAAACGGAGGGAGGGAAACAGAGGGTGGCAAACAGAGGGCAGCAAACGGAGGGAGGGAAACAGAGGGCGGCAATCAGAGGGCCCCAAACAGGAGGCGGCAGACAGAGGGCATCAAACTGAGGGATGCAAACAGTGGGCGGCAAACAGGGGGCAGCAAACAGAGGGCAGCAAACAGAGGGCGGCAAACAGAGGGCGGCAAACAGAGGGCCTCAAACTGAAGGCCCAAAACAGAGGGCGGCAAACAGAGAATGGCAATCAGAGGGCGGCAAATAGAGGGAGGCATACAGACGGCGGCAACAGAGGTCTCCAAACAGAGGGTGGCAAACAGAGGGAGGCAAACAGCGGGCGGCAAACAGAGGGTGGCAAACAGAGAGCAGCAAACAGAGGGCGGCAAATAGAGGGCGCCAAACAGTGGGCGGCAAACAGAGGGCCACAAAAAGAGGGCCCTAAAAAGAGGGCTGTAAACAGAGAGCGGCAAACAGATTGTGGCAAACAGAGTGAGGCAAATAGAGGGCGACAAACAGAGGGCGGCAAACAATGGGAGGCAACCAGAGGGCCCAAACAGAGAGACCCCAACAGAGCACAGGAAAAAGAGGCCGGGGAACAGAGGGGAGCAAACAGAAAGCGGCATACAGAGGGTGGCAATTAGAGGGCGGCAAAGAGAGGGCGGTAAACAGAGGGGCCCAAAAAGAGGTCCCTACCAAAGGGCAGTAAACAGAGGACGGCAAACAGAGTGCGGCAAACAGAATGAGGCAAACAGAGGGCGGCAAACAGAGGGCGGCAAACAAAGGGCCCCAAACAGAGGGTGGCAAACAGTTGGCAGCAAACAAGGGGCCGCAAACAGAAGGCGGCAAACAGAGGGCGACAAGCAGAGGGCGGCAAATAGAGGGAGGCAAAGAGAGGGTGGCAAACAGAGGGTGGCAAACAGAGTGCCCTAAACAGAGGGAGGGAAGCGGAGGGCGGCAAACAGAGGGCGGCAAAGAGAGGGCGGCAAACAGAGGGCGGCAAACTGAAGGCGGAAAACAGAGTGCGGCAAAAAGTGGGCGAAAAACAGAAGGCGGCAAACAGAGGGCGGCAAACAAAGGGCCGCAAACAGAGGGCGGCAAACAGAGTGCCCCAATTAGAGGGCGGCAAGCAGAGGGCGGCAAACAGAGTGCCCCAATTAGAGGGCGGCAAGCAGAGGGCGGCAAACAGAGGGCGGCAAACAGTGGGCCCCAAACAGAGGGCGGCAAACAGAGTGCCCCAAACAGTGGGCAGCAAACAGAGGACGGCAAACAGAGGACTCCAAACAGAAGGTGGCTAACAGAAGGAGGCAAACATAGGGCGGCAAACAGAGGCCGGCAAACAGAGGCCGCAAACAGAATGCAGCAAACAGAGGCCCCCAAACAGATGGCGGCGAACAGACGGTGGCAAACAGAGGCCGGCAAACAGAGGATGGCAAATAGAGGGCAGCAAATGGAGGGCGGCAAACAGAGAGGAGCAAACAGAGGGCCCCAAACAGAAGGTGGCAAACAGAGGGCAGCATACAGAGAGCGGTAAACAGAGCGCGGCAAACAGAGGTTGACATACAGGGGGCGGCAAACAGAGGGCGTCAAACAGAGGGCGGCAAACAGAGTGTGGCAAACAACGCAAGGCAAACAGAGGGCGACAATCAGAGGGCGGCAAACTGACTGAGGCAAACAGAGGGAGGCAAAGAGAGGGCAGCAAACAGAGGGCTCCAAACAGAGGGCGGCAAACAGAGGGCGGCAAACACACGGCGGCAAACATAGGATCCCAAACAGAGGGCAGCAAACAGAGGGAGGCAAACAGTTGGAGCCAAACAGAGGGCGGCAAACAGAGGGCGGCAAACAGACAGCGGCAAACAGAGGGCGAAAATAGAGGGGGTCAAACAAAGGAACCAAACAGAGGACAGCAGAGGGCGGCAAACAGAGCACGGCAAACACAGGGCGGCAAACAGAGGGCACCAAACAGTTGGTGGCAAACAGAGAGCGGCAAACAGAGGGTGGCAAATAGAGGGGGGGAAAAAAGGACAAAAAGAGAGGGCAGCAGAGGGTCGCAAACAAAGCGCGGCAAACAGAAGACGGCAAAGAGAGGGCGCGAAACAGAGTGCGCCTAAAAGAGGGCCCCAAACAGAGGGCAGTAAAGAGAGGGCAGCAAACAGATGGCGGCAAACAGAGAGCGGCAAACAGAGTGTGGCAAACAGAGGGTGGCAGACAGAGCGCAGCAGACAGAGGGAGGCAAACAGAGGGCCCCAAACAGAGGGCAGCATACAGAAGTCCCCATACAGAAGGCGGCAAACAGAGGGCGGCAAACAGAGGGTGGCATACAGAGGGCGGCAAATAGAGGGACCCAAACAGAGGGCGGCAAACAGGAGGTGGCAAACAGCGGGTGGCAAACAGAGGGCGGCAAACAGAGGGCGGCAAACAAAGGCCCCAAACAGAGGGCAGCAGAGGGCGGCAAGCAGAGCGCAGCAAACAGAGGGCTGCAAACAGAGGGTTGCAAAGAGAGGGCGGCAAACAGGGCGGCAAAAAGAGGACGGCAAACGGAGGGCCACAAACAGAGAGTGCCAAACAGAGGGCGGCAAACATAAGGCGGCAAACAGAGTACCCCAAACAGAGGGCAGCAAGCAGAGGACGGCAAACAGAGGGCAGCAAACAGAGGGCGGCAAACAGAAGGAGGCAAACATACTATGGCAAACAGAGGCCGGCAAAGTGAGGGTGGCAAACAGAGGGCCCCAAACAGAGGGCGGCGAATAGAGGTTGGCAAACAGAGGGCCCAAACAGAGGGCAGCAAACAGAGGACAGCAAACAGCGGGCCCCAAGCAGAGGGGCCGAAAAAGACAGCGGCAAACAGTGGGCCCCAAACTGAGGGCCGCAAACAGAGGGCAGTAAACAGAGGGCGGCAAACAGAGTTCGGCAAAGAGAGGGCGGCAAGCAGAGAGCCCAAAAAGGAGGGCGGCAAAGAGATGGCGTCAAAGAGAGGTCCCCAAACAGAGGGCGCAAACAGAGGGTGGCAAACAGAGGGCGGCAAACACAGTGCGACAAACAGTGGGTGGCAAACAGAGGGCTCCAAACATGGGGCGGCATACAGAGGGACGCTAACAGTGGGCGGCCAGCAGATTGCAGCAAACAGAGGGTGGCAAATAGAGGGCAGCAAACAGAGGGCGGCAAACAGAGGGAGGCAAACAGGGGGCGGCAAACAGAGGGCACAAAACAGAGGGCAGCAAACAGAGGGCGGCAAACAGATTGCGGCAAACAGAGAGCGGCACACAGAGGCGGTAAACAGAGGGCCCAAACAGAGGGCAGCAGACAGAGGGCAGCAAATAGAGGGCGGCAAACACAGTGCGACAAACAGTGGGTGGCAAACAGAGGGCTCCAAACATGGGGCGGCATACAGAGGGCGGCAAACAGAGGGCAGCAAACAAATGGCGGCAAAAAGAGGGCCCCAGACAGAGGGCGGTAAACAGAGGGCGGCAAACAGCGGGTGGCAAACAGTGGGCGGCAAAGAGAGGGCCTCAAACAGAGGGCCGAAATCAGAGGGCGGCAATCAGAGGGCCCCAAACAGAGGGCGGCAAACAGCGGGCGGCAAACAGAGGGGGAAAAAAGAGGGCGGCAAACAGAGGGCGGCAAACAGAGGTACCCAAACAGAGGGCGTCAAACAGAGGGCAGCAAACAGAGGGCCCCAAGCAGATGGCGGCAAACAGAGGGAGGCAAACAGACGGAGGCATATAGAGGATGGCAAACAGAGGGCCCGAAACAGAGGGCGGCAAACAGCGGGCGGCAAACAGAGGGGGAAAAAAGAGGGCAGCAAACAGAGGGCGGCAAACAGAGAGCGGCAAATAGAGGGCGACATACAGAGGGCGGCTAACAGAGAGCGCAAACACTGTGCCCCAAGATGAGGGCGGCAAATAGAGGGCGGCAAACAGAGTGCCCCAAACAAAGGGCGTCAAACTGAGGGCGTCAAACTGAGGGCAGAAAACAGAGGGCGGAAAACAGAGGGCGGCAAACAGAAGGCGGCAAACAGCGGAAGACAAACAGAATGCGGCAAACAGAGGGCGGCAAACGGAGGGCAGTAAACAGAGTGGCCCAATCAGAGGTCAGCAAACAGACAGTGCCAAACAGAGGTAGGCAAACATAGGGCGGCAAGCAGAAGGCGGAAAACAGCGGGCGGCAAACAGAGGGGGGAAAAGGAGGGCGGCAAACAGAGGTACCCAAACAGAGGGTGTCAAACAGAGGGCAGCAAACAGAGGGCGGCAAACAGAGGGCCCCAAACAGAGGGCATCAAACAGAGGGCAGCAAACAGTGGGCGGCAAACAGAGGTCCCCAAACAGAAGGCGGAAAACAGCGAGCGGCAAACAGAGCGCGGCAAACAGAGGACGGCAAACAGAGGGCCCCAAACAGAGGGTGGCACGCAGAGGTTGGCAAACAGAGGGCGGCAAACAGACGGCGGCAAACAAATGGCGGCAAACAGAAGGAGGCAAACAAACGGTGGCAAACAGAGGATGGCAAACCGAGGGCCCCAAACAGAGGGCAGCAAACAGAGGGCGGCAGACAGATGGTGGCAAAAAGAGGGCGGCAAACAGAGTGCCCAAAAAACAGGGCGGCAAACAGAGGGCGGCAAACAGAGGGCGGCAAACAGAGGGCGGCAAGGGCGGCAAACCAAGAGCAGCAAACAGAGGGCGTCAAGTACAGGGCGGCAATGAAAGGGCGGCAAACCGAGGGCTCCTAACAGAGGGTGGCAAACAGAGGGAGGCAAACATAGGGTGGCAAACAGAGGGCGGCAAACAGAGTGCAGCAAACAGAGGGCGACAAAGAGAGGGCGTCAAACAGAGGGCAGCAAACAGAGGGCACAAACACAGGGCAGCAAACAGAGGGCGGCAAACAGAGGTCCCCAAACAGAAGGCGGCAAACAGCGGAAGGCAAACAGAGTGCGGCAAAGAGAGGGTGGCAAACGGAGGGCGGTAAACAGAGGGCCCCAAACAGAGGGCCCCAAACAGAGGGCTGAAAACAGAGGGTGGCAAACAGAGGGCGGCAAACAGAGGGCTGCAAACAGAGTGGCCCAATCAGAGGTCAGCAAACAGACGGCGCCAAACAGACGTAGGCAAACATAGGGCGGCAAGCAGAAGCCTGCAAACAGCGGGCGGCAAGCAGAGGGGGAAAAAAGAGGGTGGCAAACAGACGGTGGTAAACAGAGGGACCTACACGGAAGGTGGCAAACAGAGGGCGGCAAACAGAGGGAGGATAACAGAGGGCCTCAAACAGAAGGCTGCAAACAGAGGCCAGCAAGCAGAAGGCAGCAGCAGAAGGCGACAAACAGAGGGCGGGAAACAGAGAGCGGCAAACACTGTGCCCCAAGCAGAGGGTGGCAAATACAGGGCGGCAAACAGAGTGCCCCAAACTGAGGGCAGCACACAGAGAGAGGCCAACAGTAGGTGGCAAACAGAGGGCGGAAAACAGAGAGCGGCAAACAGAGGACACCAAAAAGAGGGCGGAAAGCAAGAGAGCGGCAAACAGAGGGCGGCAAATAGAGGGCTGCAAACAGAGGGCAGCAAACAGAGGGGTGCAAACTGAATGCGGCAAACAGAGGGATGCAAACAGAGGGCCGCCAAAAGAGGGCGGTTTACGGAGTGCGGAACAACAGACTGCGCTAACAGAGTGCGGTAAAAAGAGGATGGCAAACAGAGGGTGACAAACAGAGGGTGGCAAACAGAGGGCGGCAAACAGAGGGTGGCAAACAGAGTGGCCCAATCAGAGGTCAGCAAACAGACGGCGCCAAACAGAGGTAGGCAAACCTAGGGCGGCAAGCAGAAGGCGGCAAACAGCGGGCGGAAAACAGAGGGGGAAAAACGAGGGCAGCAAACAGAGGGCAGCAAACAGAGGGCCCCAAACAGAGGGCGGCAAACAGAGGGCAGCAAACAGAGGGCAGCAAACAGAGGGTGGCAAACAGAGGGTGGTAAACAGAGGGACCCACACAGAAGGCGGCAAACAGATTGCAGCAAACAGAGGGAGGATAACAGAGTGCCTCAAACTAGAGGCAGCAAACAGAGGCCGGGAAGCAGAAGGCGGCAAACAGAAGGTGACAAACAGAGCGCGGGAAACAGATGGCGGCAAATAGAGGGCCGCAAACAGAGTGCGGCAAACAGAGAGTGGCAAATAGAGGTTGACATACAGAGGGCGACAAACAGAGAGCGCAAACACTGTGCCCCAAGCAGAGGGCGGCAAGTAGATGGCGCCAAACAGAGTGCCCCAAACAGAGGGCGTCAAACTGATGGCAGCAAACAGAGGGCGGAAAACAGAGGGCGGCAAACAGAGGGCGGCAAACAGAGGGCTGCAATCAGAGGGCGGCAAACACGGAAGACAAACGAGTGCGGCAAACAGAGGGGCGGCAAACGCGAGGGTGGTAACAGATGGCCCCAAACAGAGGGCAGAAAACAGAGGGTGGCAATCAGAGGGCGGCAAACAGATGGTGGCAAACAGAGTAGGCAACATAGGGCGGCGAGCAGAAGGAGAAAAAAGCGGGCGGCACATCAGGGCAAAAAGAGGCGGCAACAGAGTTACCTAACTAACAGAGGGTGTCAGAACAGAGGGCCCCAAACCGAGGGCGTCAAACAGAGGGCAGCAAACAGAGGGCCCCAAACAGAGGGCGTCAAACAGAGGGCAGCAAACAGTGGGTGGCAAACAGAGGGCGGCAAACAGAGGGCGGCAAGCACAGGATGGCAAACAGAGGGCCCAAAACAGAGGGCTGCAAACAGAGGGCGCCAAACAGAGGGCGGCAAACAGAGGGCCCCAAACAGAGGGCAGCACGCAGAGGTTGGCAAACAGAGGGCGGCAAACAGACGGCGGCAAACAGAAGGAAGCAAAGAGACGGAGGCAAACAGAGGATGGCAAACCGAGGGCCCCAAACAGAGGGCAGCAAACAGAGGGCGGCAAACAGATGGCGGCAAAAAGAGGGCGGCAAACAGAGTGCCCAAAACAGAGGGCGGCAAACAGAGGGCGGCAAACCTAGAGCGGCAAACAGAGTGCCCAAAACATAGGACGGCAAACAGAGGGCGGCAAACCAAGAGCGGCAAACAGAGGGCGGCAAGTACAGGGCGGCAATGAAAGGGCGGCAAACCGAGGGCACCAAACAGAGGGTGGCAAACAGAGGGAGGCAAACATAGGGTGGCAAACAGAGGGCGGCAAACAGAGTGCAGCAAACAGAGGGCGACAAACAGAGGGCGTCAAACAGAGGGCACAAACAGAGGGCAGCAATCAGAGGGCGGCAAACAGAGGGATGCTAACAGAAGGCGGCAAACAGCGAAAGACAAACAGAGTGCGGCAAAGAAAGGGTGGCATACGGAGGGTGGTAAACAGAGGGCTGCAAACAGCGGTAGGCAAACATAAGGCGGCAAGCAGAAGCCGGCAAACAGCGGGCGGCAAACAAGGGGGAAAAAAGAGGGTTGCAAACAGAGGGTGGTAAACAGAGGGACCCACACAGAAGGCGGCAAACAGAGGCCGGCAAGCACAACGCGGCAAACAGAAGGCGACAAACAGAGGGCGGGAAACACAGGGTGGCATAATAGAGGGCGACATACAGAGGGTGGCAAACAGAGAGCGGCAAACACCGTGCCCCAAGCAGAGGGCGGCAATTAGAGAGCGGCAAACAGAGGGCGGCAAACAGAGTGCCCCAAACAGAGGGTGTCAAACAGAGGGCAGCAAACAGAGGGCAGAAAACAGAGGGCGGCAAACAGAAGGCGGCAAACAGAGTGCCCCAAACAGAGGGCGTCAAACAGAGGGCAGCAAACAGAGGGCGGAAAACAAAGGTTGGCAAACAAAGGTCCAAAGCAGAGGGCAGCAAACAGAGGGCGGTAAACAGTGGGCGGCAAACATAGGGCTGCAAACACATGGCCCCAAACTGATGCAGCAAACAGAGGGCGGCAAACAGAGGGCCCCAAAAAGAGGGCCCCAAACAGAGGGTGGCAAACAGAGGGCACCAAACAGAGGGCCCCAAACAGAGGGCAGTTAACAGATGGCGGCAAACAGAGGGTGGCAAACAGAGGGCGGCAAACAGAGGGTGGAAAACAGAGGTCGGCAAACAAAGGTCCCAAACAGAGGGCGTCAAACAGAGGGCAGCAAACAGAGGGCGGAAAACAGAGGGAGGCAAACAGGGGGCGGAAAACAGAGGTCGGCAAACAAAGGTCCAAAACAGAGGGCGGCAAACAGAGGGTGGTAAACAGAGGTTGGCAAACAAAGGTCCCAAACAGAGGGCAGCAAACAGAGGGCGGTAAACAGAGGGCGGAAAACAGAAGGCGGCAAACAGAGGGAGGCACACAGACGGCGGCAAACAGAGGGCGCAAAACAGAGTGCCCCAAACAGAAGGCACCAAACGGAGGGCGGCAAAGAGAGAGCGGCAAACAGAGGGCAGCAAACAGATGGAGGCAAACAGAGGGCGTCAAACAGAGGGCCCAAAACATAGGACGGCAAACAGAGGGTGGCAAAGCGAGAGCAGCAAACAGAGGGCGGCAAGTGGGGGGCGGCAATGAAAGGGCGGCAAGCCGAGAGCTCCAAACAGAGGGTGGCAAACAGAGGGCGGCAGACAGAGTGTGGCAAACAGAGGACGACAAACAGAGGGCGGCAAACAGACGGCGGCAAACAGAGGGTCGCAAACAAAAGGCGGCGAACAGATGGCGGCAACAGAGTGCCCCAAACAGAGGGCGGCACACAGAGAGAGGCAAACAGAGGGTGGCAAACAGAGGGCGGAAATAAGAGAGAGAGGCAAACAGAGGACCCCAAAAAGAGGGCGAAAAACAGAGCGCGCCAAACTGAGGGCGGCAAAAAGTGGGCTGCAAACAGAGGGCGGCAAACAGAGGGGTGCAAACTGAGTGCGGCAAACAGAGGGCGGCAAACACATGGCAGCAGGCTGAGGGGCCCAAACAGAGGGCCGCCAACAGAGGGTGGTTTACGGAGGGCGGAACAACAGATGGCAGCAAACAGATTGTGGTAAAAAGAGGACGGCAAACTGAGGGTGACAAACAGAGGGCGGCAAACAGAGGGCGGCAAACAGAGGGCAGCAAACAGAGGGCGGCAAACAGAGGGCGGCAAACAGAGGTCCCCAAACAGAAGGCGGCAAACAGCGGAAGACAAACAGAGTGCGGCAAAGAGAGGGCGGCAAACGGAGGGCGGCAAACAGATTGCCCCAAACAGAGGGCGTTAAACAGAGGGCAGCAAACAGAGGGTGGAAAACAGAGGGCGGCAAACAGAAGGCGGCAAACAGAGGTCCCCAATCAGAAGGCGGCAAAGAGTGGAAGGCAAACAGAGTGCGGCAAACAGAGGGCGGCAAATGGAGGGCGGTAAACAGAGGGCACCAAACAGAGGGCAGAAAACAGAGGGTGGAAAACAGAGGGCGGCAAACAGAGGGTGGCAAACAGAGTGGCCCAATCAGAGGTCAGCAAACAGACAGCGCCAACAAGAGGTAGGCAAACATAGGGAGGCAAACAGAAGGCGGCAAACAGCGGGCGGCAACGGGAGGGGGAAAAAAGAGGGCGGCAAACAGAAGGCGGCAAACAGAGTGCCCAAAACAGAGGGCGGCAAACAGAGGGCGGCAAACAGAGGGCGGCAAACAGAGGGCCCAAAACATAGGACGGCAAACAGAGGGTGGCAAACCAACAGCGGCAAACAGAGTGCGGCATGTACAGGGCGGCAATGAAAGGGCGGCAAACCGAGTGCTCCAAACAGAGGGTGGCAAACAGAGGGAGGCAAACAGAGTGCGGTAGACAGAGTGCGCCAAACAGAGGGCGGCAAACAGTGGGCGGCAAACAGAGGGCCGCAAACAGAAGGCGGCAAACAGAGGTCCCCAAACAGAAGGCGGCAAACAGCGGAAGACAAACAGAGTGCGGCAAACAGAGGGCGGCAAACGGAGGGCGGTAAAACAGAAGGGCAACAAACACAGGGCGGTAAACAGAGGGTGGCAAACGGAGGGCAGCAAACAGACAGCCTAAAAAAGAGGGCCCTAAACAAGAGGGCAGTAAACAGAGGGCGGCAAACAGAGTGCAGCAAACAGAGCGAGGCAAACAGAGGCCGGCAAACAGAGGGCGGCAAACAGAGGGGGAAAAAAGAGGGCAGCAAACAGAGGGCGGCAAACAGAGGTCTCCAAACAGTGGGCGTCAAAGAGAGGGCAGCAAACAGAGTGCCCAAACAGAGGGCGGCACACAGAGAGAGGCCAACAGAAGGTGGCAAACAGAGCGCGGAAAACAGAGAGCGGCATACAGAGGCCCCAAAAAGAGGGCGGAAAACTGAGCGCGGCAAACACAGGGCGGCAAATAGACGGCTGCAAACAGAGGGCAGCAAACAGAGGGGTGCAAACTGAGTGCGGCAAACAGAGGGCAGCAAACAGAGGCCGGCAACAGAGGGGCCCAAACAGAGGGCCGCAACAGAGGGCGGTTTACAGAGGGCGGAACAACAGACTGCGTTAACAGAGTGCAGTAAAAAGAGGATGGCAAACAGAGGGTGACAAACAGAGGGCGGCAAACAGAGGGCGGCAAACAGAGGGCGGCAAAAAGGAGTGGCCAATCAGAGGTGCAAATAGGGCGGCAAGCAGAAGCCGGCAAACAGCGGGTGGAAAACAGAGGGGGAAAAAAGAGGGCAGCAAACAGAGGGCAGCAAACAGAGGGCAGCAAACAGAGGTACCCAAACAGGGGCGTCAAACAGAAGGCAGCAAACAGAGGGCGGCAAACAGAGGGTGGCAAACAGAGGGTGGTAAACAGAGGGACCCACACAGAAGGCGGCAAACAGATTGCGGCAAACAGAGGCAGGATAACAGACGGCCTCAAACAGAAGGCGGCAAACAGAGGCCGGCAAGCAGAACGCGGCAAACAGAAGGCGACAAACAGAGGGCGGGAAACAGATGGCAGCAAATAGAGGGCCGCAAACAGAGTGCAGCAAACAGAGAGTGGCAAATTGATGGCGACATACCGAGGGCGGCAAACAGAGAGCGCAAACACTGTGCCCCAAGCCGAGGGCGGCAAATACATGGCGGCAAACAGAGTGCCCCAAACAGAGGGCGTCAAACTGATGGCAGCAAACAGAGGGCGGAAAACAGAGGGCGGCAAACAGAAGGCGGCAAACAGAGGTCCCCAAGCAGAAGGCGGCAAACAGCGGAAGACAAACAGAGTGCGGCAAACAGAGGGCGGCAAACGGAGGGCGGTAAACAGAGGTCACTAACAGAGGGCAGAAACCAGAGGGTGGCAAGCAGAGGGCGGCAAACAGAGGGTGGCAAACAGAGTGGCCCAATCAGAGGTCAGCAACAGACAGTGTCAAACAGAGGTAGGCAAACATAGGGCGGCAAGCAGAAGGCGGAAAAGAGCGGGCGGCAAACAGAGGGGGAAAAAGGAGGGCGGCAAACAGAGGTACCCAAACAGTGGGTGTCAAACAGAGGGCAGCAAACAGAGGGCGGCAAACAGAGGGCGGCAAACAGAGGGCAGCAAACAGAGGGAGGAAAACAGAGGGCGGCAAACAGAGGGCGGAAAACAGAGGGCGGAAAATAGAGGGTGGCAAACAGAGGGCGGCAAACAGAGGGCGGCAAACAGAGGGCGGCAAACAGAGGGCGGCAAACAGAGGGCGGCAAACAGAGGCTGGCAAACAGACGACGTCAAACAGAGGTCCCCAAACAGAGGGCGGCAAACAGAGGGCGGCAAACAGAGGGCGGCAAACAGAGGGCGGCAAACAGAGGGCGGCAAACAGAGGGCGGCAAACAGACGGCGGCAAACAGATGGCGGCAAACAGAAGGAAGCAAACAGACGGAGGCAAACAGAGGATGGCAAACCGAGGGCCCCAAACAGGGGGCAGCAAACAGGGGTCGGCAAACAGATGGCGGCAAACAGAGGGCCCCAAACAGAGGGCGGCAAACAGAGTGCCCAAAACATAGGTCGGCAAACAGAGGGCGGCAAACCAAGAGCGGCAAACAGACGGTCACAAATAGAGGGTGTCAAACAGAGGCCGGCAAACAGAGGACCCCAAAAAGAGGGCGCAAAACAGAGGGTGGCAAACAGAGGGTTGCAAAAAGAGGGCAGCAAACAGAGGGCAGCAAACAGGGTGGCCAACAGGGGTCGGCAAACAGATGGCGGCAAACCGAGGGCCCCAAACAGAGGGCGGCAAACAGAGTGCCCAAAACATAGGACGGCAAACAGAGGGCGGCAAACCAAGAGCGGTAAACAGAGGGCGGCAATGAAACAGCGGCAAACCGAGGGCTCCAAACAGAGGGTGGCAAACAGAGGGAGGCAAACAGAGGTTGGCAAACAGAGGGTGGCAAACAGAGGGCGGCAAACAGAGGGCGGAAAACAGAGGTCGGCAAACAAAGGTCCCAAACAGCGGGCGTCAAACAGAAGGCAGCAAACAGAGGGTGGTAAACAGAGGGCGGCAAACAGAGGGACACAAACAGAGGGCCCCAAACAGAGGGCAGTTAACAGAGGGCGGAAAACAGAAGGCGGCAAACAGAGGGAGGCACACAGACGGCGGCAAACAGAGGGTGCAAAACAGAGTGCCCCAAACAGAGGGCAGCAAACGGAGGGCGGCAAAGAGAGAGCGGCAAACAGAGGGCAGCAAACAGAAGGAGGCAAACAGAGGTCGTCAAACAGAGTGCCCAAAACATAGGACGGCAAACAGAGGGTGGCAAAGACAGAGCGGCAAACAGAGGGCGGCAAATGGAGGGCGGTAAACAGAGGGCCCCAAACAGAGGGCAGAAAACAGAGGGTGACAAACAGACGGCGGCAAACAGAGTGGCCAAGTCAGAGGTCAGCAAACAGACAGCGCCAACCAGAGGTAGGCAAACATAGGGCGGCAAACAGAAGGCGGCAAACAGCGGGCGGCAACGGGAGGGGGAAAAAAGGGGGCGGCAAACAGAGGGCGGCAAACAGAGGTCCCGAAACAGAGGGCGTCAAACAGAGGGCAGCAAACAGAAGGCGTCAAACAGAGGGCGGCAAACAGAGGCCCCAAACAGAGGCGTCAAACAGAGGGCAGCAAACAGTGGGCGGCAAACAGAGGGCGGCAAACTGAGGTCCCCAAACAGAAGCCGGCAAACAGCGGGCCGTCAAAACAGAGGGAGGGAAACAGAGGTTGCAAACAGAGGGTGGGCAAACAGATGGCGGCAAACAGAGGGAGGCAAAACGGGGAAGCAAACAGTGGATGGCAAACCGAGGGCCCCAAACAGAGGGCGCAAACCGGAGGGCGGCAAAACAGATGGTGGCAACAGAGTGCGGCAAACAGAGGCAGCAAACAGAGGGCAAAACATAGGACGTCAAACAGAGGGCGGCAAACAGAGAGCGGCAAACAGAGGGCAGCAAGTACAGGGCAGAAATGAAAAGGCGGCAAACCGAGGGTTCCAAACAGAGGGTGGCAAACAGAGGGAGGCAAACAGAGGGCGACAAACAGAGGGCTGCAAACAGAGTGCGGCATTCAGAGGGCCACAAACAGAGGGCGGCAAACAGATGGCGGCAAAACAGAGTGCCCCAAACAGAGGGCGGCAAACAGAGGGTGGCAAACAGATGGCCCCAAACAGAGGGCGGCAAAACAGAGGGCAGCAAACACAGGGCGGCAAACAGAGGGCCAACAGAATGCCCCAAACAGAGGGCAGGAAACAGGATGGCAAAGCTAGGTCCCAAACAGGCGGCGGCAAATAGAGGAGGCAAACATACGGCAGCAAACAGAGGTGGCCACAGAGGGCGGCAAACAGAGGGCGGCAAACAGAGGACGCAAACGTAGGGGGCAAACAGAGGGAGGCAAACAGAGTGCGGCAAATAGAGGAGCGGCAAACAGAAGGCGGCAAGCAGAGGGTGGCAAACAGAGGGCGGCAAACAGAGGGCGGCAAACAGAGGGCGCCAAACAGAGGGCGGCAAACAGAGGTTGGCAAACAGATGGCCCCAAACAGAGGGCGGCAAACAGAGGGCGCAAAAAGGGCGGCAAACAGGGGCGCCAAACAGAATGCCCCAAACAGAGGGCAGGAAACAGGATGGCAAAGCTAGGTCCCAAACAGAGCGCGGCAAATAGAAGGAGGCAAACATACGGCAGCAAACAGAGGGTGGCCAACAGAGGGCGGCATACAGAGGGCGGCAAACAGAGGACGGCAAACGTAGGGTGGCAAACAGAGGGAGGGAAACAGAGGGAGGGAAACAGAGGGCAGCAAACAGAGGGCGGCAAACAGAGGGCCCCAAACAGAAGGCGGCAGACAGAGGGCAACAAACTGAGGGCGGCAAACAGAGCACAGCAAACAGAGGGCAGAAACAAAAGGTGGCAAACAGAGGGTGGCAAATAGAGGGCAGCAATCAGAGGGCCCCAAATAGAAGGCGGCAAACAGAGGGCAGCAAACAGAGGGTGGTAAACAGAGGGAGACAAACAGAGGGAGACAAACAGAGAGCAGCAAACAGAGGGCGGCAAACAGAGGGCCCCAAACAGAAGGCGGCAGACAGAGGGCAACAAACTGAGGGCGGCAAACAGAGCGCAGCAAACAGAGGGCAGAAACAAAAGGTGGCAAACAGCGTGTGGCAAACAGAGGGTGGCAAACAGAGGGCAGCAATCAGAGGGCCCCAAATAGAAGGCGGCAAACAGAGGGCAGCAAACAGAGGGTGGTAAACAGAGGGAGACAAACAGAGGGAGACAAACAGAGAGCAGCAAACAGAGGGCGGCAATCAGTGGGCCCCAAACAGTGGGCAGCAAATGAAGGCCCCAACGAGAGTGCAGCAAACAGAGGGCAGCAAAAGACTGTGGCAAACAGAGGGCTAGAAACAGAGGGCGGCAAACAGTGGGCGGCAAACAGAGGGCGGCAAACAGAGGACCCCAATCAGAGTTCAGCAAACAGACGGCGCCAAACAGAGGGAGGCAAACATAGGGCGGAAAAGAGAAGGCGGCAAACCGAGGGCGGCAAACAGAGGGAGAGAAACAGAGGGCAGCAAACAGAGGGCGGCAAACAGAGACTGGCAAACAGAGGGCGGCAAATAGAGGGGGGCAAACAAAGGACCCAAAAAGAGGGCAGCAGATGGCGGCAAACACAGCACGGCAAACAGAGGGCAGCAAACTGAGAGCAGAAAACAGAGGCCCCAAACAGAGTGCGACAAACAGAGGGCGGCAAACAGAGTGCCCCAATCAGAGATCAGCAAACAGAAGGCGCCAAACAGTGGTAGGCAAACTTAGGGCAGCAAACAGAGGGCGGCAAACAGAGGGCGGCAAACAGAGGGAGGGAAACAGAGGGTGGCAAACAGAGGGCGGCAAACAGAGCGAGAGACAGAGAGGGTGGCAAAAAGAGGGCAGCATACAGAGGGCCGCAAACAGAGGGCGGCAAACAAAGGGCCCCAACCAGAAGGCGGCAAATAGAGGGCAAAAAACTGTGGGCGGCAAACAGAGAGAGGGAAACAGTGGATGGCAAGCAGAGTGCGGCAAACAGAGGACCGTAAACAGAGGGCGGCAAACAGAGGGCCCCAAACAGGAGGCGGCAAACAGAGTGTGGAAAACAGAGGGCGGCAAACAGAGGGCGCAAAACACAGGGCGTCAATCAGAGGGTGGCAAACAGAGGGAGGCAAGAAGTGGGCGGCAAAGAGAGTTCCCCAAACAGAGGGCCCCAAACAGAGGGCAGTCAACAGAGGGCGACAAACAGAGGGCGGCAAACAGAGTGTGACGAACAGAGGGCGGCAAACAGAGGGACCCAAACAGAGGGCGTCAAACTGATTGCAGCAAACAGTGGGTGGGAAACAGAGGGTGGCAAACAGAGAGCGGCAAACCAAGGTCCCCAAACAGAGGGTGTCAATCAGCTGAAGGCAAACAGAGTGCGGCAATCAGAGGCCGCAAACGGAGGGAGGCAATCAGAGGGCCCCAAACAGAAGGCAGCAAACAGAGAGCGGCAAACAGAGGGCGGCAAATGGAGGGAGGGAAACAGGGTGGCAAACAGGGGGCGGCAAACGGAGGGAGGGAAACAGAGGGCGGCAAACAGAGGGCCCCAAACAGAGGGCCCCAAACAGGAGGCGGCAGACAGAGGGCATCAAACTGAGGGATGCAAACAGTGGGCGGCAAACAGGGGGCAGCAAACAGAGGGCGGCAAACAGAGGGCGGCAAACAGAGTGCCCCAATCAGAGGGCAGCAAAAAGATGGCACCAAACAGAGGTAGGCATACAGAGGGCGGCAAACAGAAGGCAGCAAACAGATGGCAGCAAATAGAGGGCAGCAAACAGAGGGCGGCAAACAGAGGGCGGCAAACAGAGGGTCTCAAACAGAAGGCCCAAAACAGAGGGCGGCAAACAGAGCACAGCAAACAGAGAATGGCAATCAGAGGGCAGCAAATACAGGGCAGCGAACCGAGAGCAGCAAACAGAGGTCGGCAAACAGAGGGCAACAAACAGAGGGCGGCAAACTGAGGGCGGCAAACAGAGAGCGGCAAACAGAAAGCGGCAAACAGATGGCAGCAAATAGAGGGCAGCAAACAGAGGGAGGCAAACAGAGGGTGGCAAACAAAGGACAGGAAACAGAGGCGCCCAAACAGAGGGCGGCATACAGAGGGCGGCAAACAGAGGGCCTCAAACTGAAGGCCTAAAACAGAGGGGGGCAAACAGAGGGCGGCAAACAGAGAATGGCAATCAGAGGGCGGCAAATAGAGGGAGGCATACAGACGGCGGCAACAGAGCTCTCCAAACAGAGGGTGGCAAACAGAGGGAGGCAAACAGCGGGCGGCAAACAGAGGGCGGCAAACAGAGAGCAGCAAACAGAGGGCGGCAAATAGAGGGCGCCAAACAGTGGGCGGCAAACAGAGGGCCACAAAAAGAGGGCCCTAAAAAGAGGGCTGTAAACAGAGAGCGGCAAACAGATTGTGGCAAACAGAGTGAGGCAAATAGAGGGCGACAAACAGAGGGCGGCAAACAATGGGAGGCAAACAGAGGGCCCAAACAGAGGGACCCCAACAGAGCACGGGAAAAAGAGGCTGGGGAACAGAGGGCAGCAAACAGAAAGCGGCATACAGAGGGTGGCAATTAGAGGGCGGCAAAGAGAGGGCGGCAAACAGAGGGGCCCAAAAAGAGGTCCCAACCAAAGGGCAGTAAACAGAGGACGGCAGAGTGCGGCAAACAGAGTGAGGCAAACAGAGGGAGGCAAACAGAGGGCGGCAAACAGAGGGCGGCAAACAAAGGGCCACAAACAGAGGGTGGCAAACAGTTGGCGGCGAACAAGGGGGCGCAAACAGAAGGCGGCAAACAGAGGGCGACAAGCAGAGGGCGGCAAATAGAGGGAGGCAAAGAGAGGGTGGCAAACAGAGGGTGGCAAACAGAGTGCGCTAAACAGAGGGCGGCAAACAGAGGGCGGCAAACAGAGGGCGGCAAACAGAGGGCGGCAAACAGAGGGCGGCAAACAGAGGGCGGCAAACAGAGGGCGGCAAACAGAGGGCGGCAAACAGAGGGCGGCAAACAGAGGGCGGCAAACAGAGGGCGGCAAACAGAGGGCGGCAAACAGAGGGCGGCAAACAGAGGGCGGCAAACAGAGGGCGGCAAACAGAGGGCGGCAAACAGAGGGCGGCAAACAGAGGGCGGAAAACAGAGGGCGGCAAACAGAGGGCGGCAAACAGAGGGCGGCAAACAGAGGGCGGCGAACAGAGGGCGCCAAACAGTGGGCAGCAAAAGAGGGCGGCAAACAGAGGGCGGCAAACAGAGGGCCCCAAACAGAGGGCGGCAAACAGAGGGCGGCAAACAGAGGGCAGCAAACAGAGGGCGGCAAACAGAGGGCTCCAAACAGAAGGTGCTAACGGAAGGAGGCAAACAGAGGGCGGCAAACAGAGGCCGCAAACAGAATGCAGCAAACAGAGGCCCCTAAACAGATGGCGGCAAACAGAGGGTGGCAAACAGAGGGCGGCAAACAGAGGATGGCAAATAGAGGGTGGCAAATAGAGGGCGGCAAACAGAGAGGAGCAAACAGAGGGCGGCAAACAGAGGGCGGCAAACAGAGGGCAGCAAACAGAGGGCGGCAAACAGAGGGCGGCAAACAGAGGTTGACAAACAGGGGGCGGCAAACAGAGGGCGGCAAACAGAGGGCGGCAAACAGAGTGCGGCAAACAAGGCAGGCAAACAGAGGGCGGCAATCAGAGGGCAGCAAACAGAGTGCGGCAAACAGAGGGAGGCAAAGAGAGGGCGGCAAACAGAGGGCGCCAAACAGAGGGCGGCAAACAGAGTGCCCCAAACAGAGGGCAGCAAACAGAGGGCGGCAAACAGAGGGCGGCAAACAGAGGGAGGCAAACAGAGGGCGGCAAACAGAGGGCAGCAAACAGAGGGCGGCAAACAGAGGGCGGCAATCAGAGGGCGGCAAACAGAGGGCGGCAAACATAGGATCCCAAACAGAGGGCAGCAAACAGAGGGCGGCAAACAGTGGGAGCCAAACAGAGGGCGGCAAACAGAGGGCGGCAAACAGAGGGCGGCAAACAGAGGGCGAAAACAGAGGGCGGCAAACAGAGGACCCAAACAGAGGACAGCAGAGGGTGGCAAACAGAGGACGGCAAACAGAGGGCGGCAAACAGAGGGCACCAAACAGTTGGTGGCAAACAGAGAGCGGCAAACAGAGGGTGGCAAATAGAGGGGGGAAAAAAAGGACAAAAAGAGAGGGCAGCAGAGGGTCGCAAACAGAGGGCGGCAAACAGAGGACGGCAAAGAGAGGGCGCGAAACAGAGTGCGCCTAAAAGAGGGCCCCAAACAGAGGGCAGTAAACAGAGGGTTGCAAACAGTTGGCAAACAGAGCGCAGTAAAGAGAGGGCGGCAAACAGATGGCGGCAAACAGAGGGCGGCAGACAGAGCGCGGCAGACAGAGGGCGCTAAACACAGTACCCCAAACAGAGGATGGCAAACAGAGGGCGTCAAACATAGGGCGGCAAACAGATGGAGGGAAATAGAGCGTGTCAAACAGAGGGCGGCAAACAGATGGAGGGAAATAGAGCGTGTCAAACAGAGGGCGGCAAACAGAGGACGGCAAACAGAGGGAGGCAAACAGAGGGCCCCAAACAGAGGGCAGCATACAGAAGTCCCCATACAGAAGGCGGCAAACAGAGGGCGGCAAACAGAGGGTGGCATACAGAGGGCGGCAAATAGAGGGACCCAAACAGCGGGTGGCAAACAGAGGGCGGCAAACAAAGGCCCCAAACAGAGGGCAGCAGAGGGCGGCAAGCAGAGCGCAGCAAACAGAAGGCTGCAAACAGAGGGTTGGAAAGAGAGGGCGGCAAACAGGGCGGCAAAAAGAGGACGGCAAACGGAGGGCCACAAACAGAGAGCGCCAAACAGAGGGCGGTAAGCATAAGGCGGCAAACAGAGTCCCCAAACAGAGGGCAGCAAACAGAGGGCGGCAAACGGAGGGCACCAAAAAGAGGGCTGCAAACAGAGGTCGGCAAACAAAGGGCAGCAAACAGAGGGTCCCAAACAGAGGGCAGCAAACACAGGACGGCAAACAGAGGTCCACAAACTGCGGGCGGCATACAGGAGGAGGCAAACAGAGTGCCGCAAACAGATGGCCCCAAACAGAGGGCCCTAAGCAGAAGGCGGCAAACAGCAAGCCCCAAACAGAGGGCCCCAAACAGAGGGCGGCAAACGGAGGGCACCAAAAAGAGGGCTGCAAAGAGAGGTCGGCAAACAAAGGGCAGCAAACAGAGGGCCCCAAACAGAGGGCACTAAACAGAAGTCGGCAAACAGAGGGCGGCAAACAGAGGGCCCCAATCAGAGGGCGGCCAACATCGGGCGGCAAACAGAGGGCCTTAAACAGAGGGCAGCAAACAGAGGACGGCAAACAATGGGCCCCAAACAGAGGGCGGCCAAAAGACGGAGGCAAACACAGGGCGGCAAACAGTGAGCTGCAAACAGAGTGCAGCAAACAGAGGGCCCCAAACAGTGGGCCCAAACATAGGGGAGAAAACAGAGGGCGGCAAAAAGAGGGCGCAAACAGTGTGGGGGGCGGCAAACAGTGTTAGGTAAACAGAGGGTGGCAAACAGAGGGTGGCAAAGAGAGGGCGGCAAAAAGAGGGTGGAAACAGAGTGTGGCAAACAGAGGGTGGCAAACAGAGGGCTCCAAACAGAGGTGGGGGGGGGGGGGGGGGGTGGCAAACAGAGGTTGGCAAATAGAGGGCGGCAAAAAGAGGGCGGCAAATAGATGGCGGCAAACAGAGGGCGGCAAACAGATGTGGCAAACAGAGGGCACAAACAGAGGGCGGCAAACAGAGGGCTGCAAACAGATGGCGGCAAACAGAGGGCGCAAACAGATGGCGGCAAAGAGAGGGGGTCAAACAGGGGGCGGCAAACAGAGGGCGCAAACAGAGGGCGGCAGGTGGGCAAACAGAGGAGGCAAACAGAGGGCGGCGAAAAGAGGGCACAAACTGAGGGCGGCAAACAGGGGGCGGCAAGCAGGGGGTGGCAAACAGAGGGCCGCAAAGAGAGGGCCCCAAACAGAGGGCGTGGCGGACAGAGGGCGGCAATCAGTTGGCGCACAGATGGTGGCAAAGAGAGGGAGGCAAACAGAGGGCGGGTACAGAGGGCGGTAAACGAGGGAGGGAAACAGTGGGCTGCAGACAGAGTGCGCAAACAGAGGGCGGCAAACAGAGGGAGGAAAAAATAGGGCGGCAAACATAGGGCGGCAAATGGAGAGCGGCAAACTGAGGTCTCAAACAGAGGTGCGGTAAACAGAGTGCGGAAAGCAGAGGGCGGCAAGGAGTTTGCGCAAACAGAGGGCGGCGTACATAGGGCGGCAAACAGAGGTGGCCAAACAGAGGGCGGCAAACAGTGGGCGGCAAACAGAGGGCGGCAATCAGAGGGTGGCAAACAGAGGGCTTCAAACAGTGGGCGGCAAACAGAGGGCCCCAAACAGAGGGCGGCAAACAGAGGGCGGCAAACAGAGGGCGGCAAACAGAGGGCGGCAGCAGTCAAACATAGGGCGGCAAACAGAGGGTGGCAAACAGAGGGCGGCAAACAGAGGTCTGCAAACAGAGGGCGGCAAACAGAGGGTGGCAAACAGAGGGCGGCAAACAGAGGGCCCCAAAAGAGGGCTGCAAACAGAGGGCAGCAAACAGAGGGCGGCAAACAGAGGGCGACAAACAGAGGGTGGCAAACAGAGGGCTGCAAACAGAGGGCCCCAAACAGAGGGCGGCAAACAGAGTGCGGCAAACAGAGTGCCCAAAACAGAGGGCGGCAAACAGAGGGCGGCAAACAGAGGGCGGCAAACAGAGGGCGTCAAACAGAGGGCGGCAAACAGAGGGCGGCAAACAGAGGGCTGCAAACAGAGGGCGGCAAACAGAGGGCGGTAAACAGAGGGCGGCAAACAGAGGGCGGCAAACAGAGTGCGCAAACAGAGGGCGGCAAAGAGAGGGCGTCAAAC
>JAGIQG010000053.1:90167-152417 GCA_024679065.1 Sphyrna mokarran
CCAAAACAGAGGGCGGCAAACAGAGGGCGGCAAACAGAGTGGCAAACAGAGGGCGGCAAATAGTGGGCGGCAAACAGAGAGCGGCAAACAGAGGGCGGCAAACAGAGGGCACCAAACAGAGGGCGGCAAACTGAGGGCGGCAAACAGAGGGCGGCAAACAGAGGGCGGCAAACAGAGGGCGGCAAAAAGGGGCCCGAGGGGCGGCAAACAGAGGGCGGCGAACAGAGGGCAGCAAACAGAGGGCGGCAAACAGAGGGCGGCAAACAGAGGGCAGCAAACAGAGGGCGGCAAACAGAGAGCGGCAAACAGAAAGCGGCAAACAGATGGCAGCAAATAGAGGGCAGCAAACAGAGGGAGGCAAACAGAGGGTGGCAAACAAAGGACAGGAAACAGAGGCGCCCAAACAGAGGGCGGCATACAGAGGGCGGCAAACAGAGGGCCTCAAACTGAAGGCCTAAAACAGAGGGGGCAAACAGAGGGCGGCAAACAGAGAATGGCAATCAGAGGGCGGCAAATAGAGGGAGGCATACAGACGGCGGCAACAGAGCTCTCCAAACAGAGGGTGGCAAACAGAGGGAGGCAAACAGCGGGCGGCAAACAGAGGGTGGCAAACAGAGAGCAGCAAACAGAGGGCGGCAAATAGAGGGCGCCAAACAGTGGGCGGCAAACAGAGGGCCACAAAAAGAGGGCCCTAAAAAGAGGGCTGTAAACAGAGAGCGGCAAACAGATTGTGGCAAACAGAGTGAGGCAAATAGAGGGCGACAAACAGAGGGTGGCAAACAATGGGAGGCAAACAGAGGGCCCAAACAGAGGGACCCCAACAGAGCACAGGAAAAAGAGGGCGGGGAACAGAGGGCAGCAAACAGAAAGCGGCATACAGAGGGTGGCAATTAGAGGGCGGCAAAGAGAGGGCGGTAAACAGAGGGGCCCAAAAAGAGGTCCCTACCAAAGGGCAGTAAACAGAGGACGGCAAACAGAGTGCGGCAAACAGAATGAGGCAAACAGAGGGCGGCAAACAGAGGGCGGCAAACAAAGGGCCCCAAACAGAGGGTGGCAAACAGTTGGCAGCAAACAAGGGGCCGCAAACAGAAGGCGGCAAACAGAGGGCGACAAGCAGAGGGCGGCAAATAGAGGGAGGCAAAGAGAGGGTGGCAAACAGAGGGTGGCAAACAGAGTGCCCTAAACAGAGGGAGGGAAGCGGAGGGCGGCAAACAGAGGGCGGCAAAGAGAGGGCGGCAAACAGAGGGCGGCAAACTGAAGGCGGAAAACAGAGTGCGGCAAAAAGTGGGCGGAAAACAGAGGGCGGCAAACAGAGGGCGGCAAACAGAGGGCCGCAAACAGAGGGCGGCAAACAGAGTGCGGCAATTAGAGGGCGGCAAGCAGAGGGCGGCAAACAGAGTGCGCCAATTAGAGGGCGGCAAGCAGAGGGCGGCAAACAGAGGGCGGCAAACAGTGGGCCCCAAACAGAGGGCGGCAAACAGAGTGCCCCAAACAGTGGGCAGCAAACAGAGGACGGCAAACAGAGGACTCCAAACAGAAGGTGGCTAACAGAAGGAGTCAAACATAGGGCGGCAAACAGAGGCCGGCAAACAGAGGCCGCAAACAGAATGCAGCAAACAGAGGCCCCCAAACAGATGGCGGCGAACAGACGGTGGCAAACAGAGGCCGGCAAACAGAGGATGGCAAATAGAGGGCAGCAAATGGAGGGCGGCAAACAGAGAGGAGCAAACAGAGGGCCCCAAACAGAAGGTGGCAAACAGAGGGCAGCATACAGAGAGCGGTAAACAGAGCGCGGCAAACAGAGGTTGACATACAGGGGGCGGCAAACAGAGGGCGTCAAACAGAGGGCGGCAAACAGAGTGTGGCAAACAACGCAAGGCAAACAGAGGGCGACAATCAGAGGGCGGCAAACTGACTGAGGCAAACAGAGGGAGGCAAAGAGAGGGCAGCAAACAGAGGGCTCCAAACAGAGGGCGGCAAACAGAGGGCGGCAAACAGAGGGCGGCAAACAGAGGGCGGCAAACACACGCGGCAAAGCATAGGATCCCAAACAGGAGGGCAGCAAACAGAGGGCGGCAAACAGAGGGCGGCAAACAGAGGATCCCAAACAGAGGGCAGCAAACAGAGGGAGGCAAACAGTTGGAGCCAAACAGAGGGCGGCAAACAGAGGGCGGCAAACAGACAGTGGCAAACAGAGGGCGAAAATAGAGGGGGTCAAACAAAGGACCCAAACAGAGGACAGCAGAGGGCGGCAAACAGTGGACGGCAAACACAGGGCGGCAAACAGAGGGCACCAAACAGTTGGTGGCAAACAGAGAGCGGCAAACAGAGGGTGGCAAATAGAGGGGGGAAAAAAAGGACAAAAAGAGAGGGCAGCAGAGGGTCGCAAACAAAGCGCGGCAAACAGAGGACGGCAAAGAGAGGGCGCGAAACAGAGTGCGCCTAAAAGAGGGCCCCAAACAGAGGGCAGTAAACAGAGGTGGGGGGGGAGAGGGCAGCAAACAGATGGCGGCAAACAGAGAGCGGCAAAAAGAGTGTGGCAAACAGAGGGCGGCAGACAGAGCGCAGCAGACAGAGGGAGGCAAACAGAGGGCCCCAAACAGAGGGCAGCATACAGAAGTCCCCATACAGAAGGCGGCAAACAGAGGGTGGCAAACAGAGGGTGGCATACAGAGGGCGGCAAATAGAGGGACCCAAACAGAGGGCGGCAAACAGGAGGTGGCAAACAGCGGGTGGCAAACAGAGGGCGGCAAACAGAGGGCGGCAAACAAAGGCCCCAAACAGAGGGCAGCAGAGGGCGGCAAGCAGAGCGCAGCAAACAGAGGGCTGCAAACAGAGGGTTGCAAAGAGAGGGCGGCAAACAGGGCGGCAAAAAGAGGACGGCAAACGGAGGGCCACAAACAGAGAGTGCCAAACAGAGGGCGGCAAACATAAGGCGGCAAACAGAGTACCCCAAACAGAGGGCAGCAAGCAGAGGACGGCAAACAGAGGGCAGCAAACAGAGGGCGGCAAACAGAAGGAGGCAAACATACTATGGCAAACAGAGGCCGGCAAAGTGAGGGTGGCAAACAGAGGGCCCCAAACAGAGGGCGGCGAATAGAGGTTGGCAAACAGAGGGCCCAAACAGAGGGCAGCAAACAGAGGACAGCAAACAGCGGGCCCCAAGCAGAGGGGCCGAAAAAGACAGCGGCAAACAGTGGGCCCCAAACTGAGGGCCGCAAACAGAGGGCAGTAAACAGAGGGCGGCAAACAGAGTTCGGCAAAGAGAGGGCGGCAAGCAGAGAGCCCAAAAAGGAGGGCGGCAAAGAGATGGCGTCAAAGAGAGGTCCCCAAACAGAGGGCGCAAACAGAGGGTGGCAAACAGAGGGCGGCAAACACAGTGCGACAAACAGTGGGTGGCAAACAGAGGGCTCCAAACATGGGGCGGCATACAGAGGGACGCTAACAGTGGGCGGCCAGCAGATTGCAGCAAACAGAGGGTGGCAAATAGAGGGCAGCAAACAGAGGGCGGCAAACAGAGGGAGGCAAACAGGGGGCGGCAAACAGAGGGCACAAAACAGAGGGCAGCAAACAGAGGGCACCAACAGAGGGCCACAAATGGAGGGCGAAAAACAGAGGGCGGCAAACCGAAGGCCCCAAACAGAATACAGCAAACACAGGGCGGCAAACACAGGGCAGCAAACAGAGGGCGACAAACAGAGGGAGGAAAACAGAGGGCCAAATAGAGTGTGCAAACAGAGGGGGGCAAACAGAGGGTGCAAAGAGAGAGCCTCCAAACAGAGGCGGCAAACAGAGGGCGGCAAACAGAGGGCGGCAAACAGAGGTCGGCAAACAGAGGGCCCCAATCAGAGGGCAGCAAACAGAGGGCGGCAAACAGATTGCGGCAAACAGAGAGCGGCACACAGAGGCGGTAAACAGAGGGCCCAAACAGAGGGCAGCAGACAGAGGGCAGCAAATAGAGGGCGGCAAACACAGTGCGACAAACAGTGGGTGGCAAACAGAGGGCTCCAAACATGGGGCGGCATACAGAGGGCGGCAAACAGAGGGCAGCAAACAAATGGCGGCAAAAAGAGGGCCCCAGACAGAGGGCGGTAAACAGAGGGCGGCAAACAGCGGGTGGCAAACAGTGGGCGGCAAAGAGAGGGCCTCAAACAGAGGGCCGAAATCAGAGGGCGGCAATCAGAGGGCCCCAAACAGAGGGCGGCAAACAGCGGGCGGCAAACAGAGGGGGAAAAAAGAGGGCGGCAAACAGAGGGCGGCAAACAGAGGTACCCAAACAGAGGGCGTCAAACAGAGGGCAGCAAACAGAGGGCGGCAAGCAGATGGCGGCAAACAGAGGGAGGCAAACAGACGGAGGCATATAGAGGATGGCAAACAGAGGGCCCGAAACAGAGGGCGGCAAACAGCGGGCGGCAAACAGAGGGGGAAAAAAGAGGGCAGCAAACAGAGGGCGGCAAACAGAGAGCGGCAAATAGAGGGCGACATACAGAGGGCGGCTAACAGAGAGCGCAAACACTGTGCCCCAAGATGAGGGCGGCAAATAGAGGGCGGCAAACAGAGTGCCCCAAACAAAGGGCGTCAAACTGAGGCAGAAAACAGAGGGCGGAAAACAGAG
Organism: Sphyrna mokarran; assembly: GCA_024679065.1. Classification (NCBI taxonomy): domain Eukaryota; kingdom Metazoa; phylum Chordata; class Chondrichthyes; order Carcharhiniformes; family Carcharhinidae; genus Sphyrna; species Sphyrna mokarran. The sequence goes on from JAGIQG010000053.1 coordinate 94,783, forward strand.
GGCGGCAAACAGAAGGCGGCAAACAGCGGAAGGGGGACAAACAAAGGCGGCAAAAGAGGGGGCAAACGGAGTGCGGTAAACAGAGGTCACTAACAGAGGGCAGAAACCAGAGAGTGGCAAACAGAGGGCGGCAAACAGAGGGCGGCAAACAGAGTGGCCCAATCAGAGGTCAGCAAACAGACAGTGTCAAACAGAGGTAGGCAAACATAGGGCGGCAAGCAGAAGGCGGAAAACAGCGGGCGGCAAACAGAGGGGGAAAAAGGAGGGCGGCAAACAGAGGTACCCAAACAGAGGGTGTCAAACAGAGGGCAGCAAACAGAGGGCGGCAAACAGAGGGCCCCAAACAGAGGGCATCAAACAGAGGGCAGCAAACAGTGGGCGGCAAACAGAGGTCCCCAAACAGAAGGCGGAAAACAGCGAGCAGCAAACACAGGGAGGGAAATAGAGGGTGGCAAACAGAGGGCGGCAAGCAGAAGGCGGCAAACAGAGGGCGGCAAACAGAGGGCGGCAAACAGAGGACGGCAAACAGAGGGCCCCAAACAGAGGGTGGCATGCAGAGGTCGGCAAAAAGAGGCGGCAAACAGACGGCGGCAAACAGATGGCGGCAAACAGAAGGAAGCAAACAGAGGGCGGCAAACAGAGGATGGCAAACAGAGGGCCGCAAACAGAGGGGCAGCAAACAGAGGGCGGCAAACAGATGGTGGCAAAAAGAGGGCGGCAAACAGAGTGCCCAAAACACAGGGCGGCAAACAGAGGGCGGCAAACAGAGTGCCCAAAACATAGGACGGCAAACAGAGGGCGGCAAACCAAGAGCAGCAAACAGAGGGCGTCAAGTACAGGGCGGCAATGAAAGGGCGGCAAACCGAGGGCTCCTAACAGAGGGTGGCAAACAGAGGGAGGCAAACATAGGGTGGCAAACAGAGGGCGGCAAACAGAGTGCAGCAAACAGAGGGCGACAAAGAGAGGGCGTCAAACAGAGGGCAGCAAACAGAGGGCACAAACACAGGGCAGCAAACAGAGGGCGGCAAACAGAGGTCCCCAAACAGAAGGTGGCAAACAGCGGAAGGCAAACAGAGTGCGGCAAAGAGAGGGTGGCAAACGGAGGACGGTAATCAGAGGGCCCCAAACAGAGGGCCCCAAAAAGAGGGCTGAAAACAGAGGGTGGCAAACAGAGGGCGGCAAACAGAGGGCTGCAAACAGAGTGGCCCAATCAGAGGTCAGCAAACAGACGGCGCCAAACAGACGTAGGCAAACATAGGGCGGCAAGCAGAAGCCTGCAAACAGCGGGCGGCAAGCAGAGGGGGAAAAAAGAGGGTGGCAAACAGACGGTGGTAAACAGAGGGACCTACACGGAAGGTGGCAAACAGAGGGCGGCAAACAGAGGGAGGATAACAGAGGGCCTCAAACAGAAGGCTGCAAACAGAGGCCAGCAAGCAGAAGGCAGCAGCAGAAGGCGACAAACAGAGGGCGGGAAACAGAGAGCGGCAAACACTGTGCCCCAAGCAGAGGGTGGCAAATACAGGGCGGCAAACAGAGTGCCCCAAACTGAGGGCAGCACACAGAGAGAGGCCAACAGTAGGTGGCAAACAGAGGGCGGAAAACAGAGAGCGGCAAACAGAGGACACCAAAAAGAGGCCGGAAAGCAAGAGAGCGGCAAACAGAGGGCGGCAAATAGAGGGCTGCAAACAGAGGGCAGCAAACAGAGGGGTGCAAACTGAATGCGGCAAACAGAGGGATGCAAACAGAGGGCCGCCAAAAGAGGGCGGTTTACGGAGGGCGGAACAACAGACTGCGCTAACAGAGTGCGGTAAAAAGAGGATGGCAAACAGAGGGTGACAAACAGAGGGTGGCAAACAGAGGGCGGCAAACAGAGGGTGGCAAACAGAGTGGCCCAATCAGAGGTCAGCAAACAGACGGCGCCAAACAGAGGTAGGCAAACCTAGGGCGGCAAGCAGAAGGCGGCAAACAGCGGGCGGAAAACAGAGGGGGAAAAACGAGGGCAGCAAACAGAGGGCAGCAAACAGAGGTCCCCAAACAGAGGGCGTCAAACAGAGGGCAGCAAACAGAGGGCAGCAAACAGAGGGTGGCAAACAGAGGGTGGTAAACAGAGGGACCCACACAGAAGGCGGCAAACAGATTGCAGCAAACAGAGGGAGGATAACAGAGGGCCTCAAACTAGAGGCAGCAAACAGAGGCCGGGAAGCAGAAGGCGGCAAACAGAAGGTGACAAACAGAGCGCGGGAAACAGATGGCGGCAAATAGAGGGCCGCAAACAGAGTGCGGCAAACAGAGAGTGGCAAATAGAGGGTGACATACAGAGGGCGGCAAACAGAGAGCGCAAACACTGTGCCCCAAGCAGAGGGCGGCAAGTAGATGGCGCCAAACAGAGTGCCCCAAACAGAGGGCGTCAAACTGATGGCAGCAAACAGAGGGCGGAAAACAGAGGGCGGCAAACAGAGGTCCCCAAGCAGAAGGCGGCAAACAGCGGAAGACAAACAGAGTGCGGCAAACGGAGGGCGGTAAACAGATGGCCCCAAACAGAGGGCAGAAAACAGAGGGTGGCAAACAGAGTGGCCCAATCAGAGGTCAGCAAACAGACAGTGCCAAACAGAGGTAGGCAAACATAGGGCGGCAAGCAGAAGGCAGAAAACAGCGGGCGGCAAACAGAGGGGCAAAAAGGAGGGCGGCAAACAGAGGTACCCAAACAGAGGGTGTCAAACAGAGGGCCCCAAACAGAGGGCGTCAAACAGAGGGCAGCAAACAGTGGGTGGCAAACAGAGGGCGGCAAACAGAGGGCGGCAAGCACAGGATGGCAAACAGAGGGCCCAAAACAGAGGGCTGCAAACAGAGGTCGCCAAACAGAGGGCGGCAAACAGAGGGCCCCAAACAGAGGGCAGCACGCAGAGGTTGGCAAACAGAGGGCGGCAAACAGACGGCGGCAAACAGAAGGAAGCAAAGAGACGGAGGCAAACAGAGGATGGCAAACCGAGGGCCCCAAACAGAGGGCAGCAAACAGAGGGCGGCAAACAGATGGCGGCAAAAAGAGGGCGGCAAACAGAGTGCCCAAAACAGAGGGCGGCAAACAGAGGGCGGCAAACCTAGAGCGGCAAACAGAGTGCCCAAAACATAGGACGGCAAACAGAGGGCGGCAAACCAAGAGCGGCAAACAGAGGGCGGCAAGTACAGGGCGGCAATGAAAGGGCGGCAAACCGAGGGCACCAAACAGAGGGTGGCAAACAGAGGGAGGCAAACATAGGGTGGCAAACAGAGGGCGGCAAACAGAGTGCAGCAAACAGAGGGCGACAAACAGAGGGCGTCAAACAGAGGGCACAAACAGAGGGCAGCAATCAGAGGGCGGCAAACAGAGGGATGCTAACAGAAGGCGGCAAACAGCGAAAGACAAACAGAGTGCGGCAAAAGAAAGGGTGGCATACGGAGGGTGGTAAACAGAGGGCTGCAAACAGAGGTAGGCAAACATAAGGCGGCAAGCAGAAGCCGGCAAACAGCGGGCGGCAAACAAGGGGGAAAAAAGAGGGTTGCAAACAGAGGGTGGTAAACAGAGGGACCCACACAGAAGGCGGCAAACAGAGGCCGGCAAGCACAACGCGGCAAACAGAAGGCGACAAACAGAGGGCGGGAAACACAGGGTGGCATAATAGAGGGCGACATACAGAGGGTGGCAAACAGAGAGCGGCAAACACCGTGCCCCAAGCAGAGGGCGGCAATTAGAGAGCGGCAAACAGAGGGCGGCAAACAGAGTGCCCCAAACAGAGGGTGTCAAACAGAGGGCAGCAAACAGAGGGCAGAAAACAGAGGGCGGCAAACAGAAGGCGGCAAACAGAGTGCCCCAAACAGAGGGCGTCAAACAGAGGGCAGCAAACAGAGGGCGGAAAACAAAGGTTGGCAAACAAAGGTCCAAAGCAGAGGGCAGCAAACAGAGGGCGGAAACAGTGGGCGGCAAACATAGGGCTGCAAACACATGGCCCCAAACTGATGCAGCAAACAGAGGGCGGCAAACAGAGGGCCCCAAAAAGAGGGCCCCAAACAGAGGGTGGCAAACAGAGGGCACCAAACAGAGGGCCCCAAACAGAGGGCAGTTAACAGATGGCGGCAAACAGAGGGTGGCAAACAGAGGGCGGCAAACAGAGGGTGGAAAACAGAGGTCGGCAAACAAAGGTCCCAAACAGAGGGCGTCAAACAGAGGGCAGCAAACAGAGGGCGGAAAACAGAGGGAGGCAAACAGGGGGCGGAAAACAGAGGTCGGCAAACAAAGGTCCAAAACAGAGGGCGGCAAACAGAGGGTGGTAAACAGAGGTTGGCAAACAAAGGTCCCAAACAGAGGGCAGCAAACAGAGGGCGGTAAACAGAGGGCGGAAAACAGAAGGCGGCAAACAGAGGGAGGCACACAGACGGCGGCAAACAGAGGGCGCAAAACAGAGTGCCCCAAACAGAAGGCACCAAACGGAGGGCGGCAAAGAGAGAGCGGCAAACAGAGGGCAGCAAACAGATGGAGGCAAACAGAGGGCGTCAAACAGAGGGCCCAAAACATAGGACGGCAAACAGAGGGTGGCAAAGCGAGAGCAGCAAACAGAGGGCGGCAAGTGGGGGGCGGCAATGAAAGGGCGGCAAGCCGAGAGCTCCAAACAGAGGGTGGCAAACAGAGGGCGGCAGACAGAGTGTGGCAAACAGAGGACGACAAACAGAGGGCGGCAAACAGACGGCGGCAAACAGAGGGTCGCAAACAAAAGGCGGCGAACAGATGGCGGCAACAGAGTGCCCCAAACAGAGGGCGGCACACAGAGAGAGGCAAACAGAGGGTGGCAAACAGAGGGCGGAAATAAGAGAGAGAGGCAAACAGAGGACCCCAAAAAGAGGGCGAAAAACAGAGCGCGCCAAACTGAGGGCGGCAAAAAGTGGGCTGCAAACAGAGGGCGGCAAACAGAGGGGTGCAAACTGAGTGCGGCAAACAGAGGGCGGCAAACACATGGCAGCAGGCTGAGGGGCCCAAACAGAGGGCCGCCAACAGAGGGTGGTTTACGGAGGGCGGAACAACAGATGGCAGCAAACAGATTGTGGTAAAAAGAGGACGGCAAACTGAGGGTGACAAACAGAGGGCGGCAAACAGAGGGCGGCAAACAGAGGGCAGCAAACAGAGGGCGGCAAACAGAGGGCGGCAAACAGAGGTCCCCAAACAGAAGGCGGCAAACAGCGGAAGACAAACAGAGTGCAGCAAAGAGAGGGCGGCAAACGGAGGGCGGCAAACAGATTGCCCCAAACAGAGGGCGTTAAACAGAGGGCAGCAAACAGAGGGTGGAAAACAGAGGGCGGCAAACAGAAGGCGGCAAACAGAGGTCCCCAATCAGAAGGCGGCAAAGAGTGGAAGGCAAACAGAGTGCGGCAAACAGAGGGCGGCAAATGGAGGGCGGTAAACAGAGGGCACCAAACAGAGGGCAGAAAACAGAGGGTGGAAAACAGAGGGCGGCAAACAGAGGGTGGCAAACAGAGTGGCCCAATCAGAGGTCAGCAAACAGACAGCGCCAACAAGAGGTAGGCAAACATAGGGAGGCAAACAGAAGGCGGCAAACAGCGGGCGGCAACGGGAGGGGGAAAAAAGAGGGCGGCAAACAGAAGGCGGCAAACAGAGTGCCCAAAACAGAGGGCGGCAAACAGAGGGCGGCAAACAGAGGGCGGCAAACAGAGGGCCCAAAACATAGGACGGCAAACAGAGGGTGGCAAACCAACAGCGGCAAACAGAGTGCGGCATGTACAGGGCGGCAATGAAAGGGCGGCAAACCGAGTGCTCCAAACAGAGGGTGGCAAACAGAGGGAGGCAAACAGAGTGCGGTAGACAGAGTGCCCCAAACAGAGGGCGGCAAACAGTGGGCGGCAAACAGAGGGCCGCAAACAGAAGGCGGCAAACAGAGGTCCCCAAACAGAAGGCGGCAAACAGCGGAAGACAAACAGAGTGCGGCAAACAGAGGGCGGCAAACGGAGGGCGGTAAAACAGAAGGGCAACAAACACAGGGCGGTAAACAGAGGGTGGCAAACGGAGGGCAGCAAACAGACAGCCTAAAAAAGAGGGCCCTAAACAAGAGGGCAGTAAACAGAGGGCGGCAAACAGAGTGCAGCAAACAGAGCGAGGCAAACAGAGGCCGGCAAACAGAGGGCGGCAAACAGAGGGGGAAAAAAGAGGGCAGCAAACAGAGGGCGGCAAACAGAGGTCTCCAAACAGTGGGCGTCAAAGAGAGGGCAGCAAACAGAGTGCCCCAAACAGAGGGCGGCACACAGAGAGAGGCCAACAGAAGGTGGCAAACAGAGCGCGGAAAACAGAGAGCGGCATACAGAGGACCCCAAAAAGAGGGCGGAAAACTGAGCGCGGCAAACACAGGGCGGCAAATAGACGGCTGCAAACAGAGGGCAGCAAACAGAGGGGTGCAAACTGAGTGCGGCAAACAGAGGGCAGCAAACAGAGGCCGGCAACAGAGGGGCCCAAACAGAGGGCCGCCAACAGAGGGCGGTTTACAGAGGGCGGAACAACAGACTGCGTTAACAGAGTGCAGTAAAAAGAGGATGGCAAACAGAGGGTGACAAACAGAGGGCGGCAAACAGAGGGCGGCAAACAGAGGGCGGCAAACAGAGTGGGCCAAACAGAGGTGGCAAACATAGGGCGGCAAGCAGAAGCCGGCAAACAGCGGGTGGAAAACAGAGGGGGAAAAAAGAGGGCAGCAAACAGAGGGCAGCAAACAGAGGGCAGCAAACAGAGGTACCCAAACAGGGGCGTCAAACAGAAGGCAGCAAACAGAGGGCGGCAAACAGAGGGTGGCAAACAGAGGGTGGTAAACAGAGGGACCCACACAGAAGGCGGCAAACAGATTGCGGCAAACAGAGGCAGGATAACAGACGGCCTCAAACAGAAGGCGGCAAACAGAGGCCGGCAAGCAGAACGCGGCAAACAGAAGGCGACAAACAGAGGGCGGGAAACAGATGGCAGCAAATAGAGGGCCGCAAACAGAGTGCAGCAAACAGAGAGTGGCAAATTGATGGCGACATACCGAGGGCGGCAAACAGAGAGCGCAAACACTGTGCCCCAAGCCGAGGGCGGCAAATACATGGCGGCAAACAGAGTGCCCCAAACAGAGGGCGTCAAACTGATGGCAGCAAACAGAGGGCGGAAAACAGAGGGCGGCAAACAGAAGGCGGCAAACAGAGGTCCCCAAGCAGAAGGCGGCAAACAGCGGAAGACAAACAGAGTGCGGCAAACAGAGGGCGGCAAACGGAGGGCGGTAAACAGAGGTCACCAAACAGAGGGCAGAAACCAGAGGGTGGCAAACAGAGGGCGGCAAACAGAGGGTGGCAAACAGAGGCAGGCAAACATAGGGCGGCAAGCAGAAGGCGGAAAACAGCGGGCGGCAAACAGAGGGGGAAAAAGGAGGGCGGCAAACAGAGGTACCCAAACAGTGGGTGTCAAACAGAGGGCAGCAAACAGAGGGCGGCAAACAGAGGGCGGCAAACAGAGGGCGGCAAACAGAGGGCGGCAAACAGAGGGCGGCAAACAGAGGGCGGCAAACAGAGGGCGGAAAATAGAGGGTGGCAAACAGAGGGCGGCAAACAGAGGGCGGCAAACAGAGGGCGGCAAACAGAGGGCGGCAAACAGAGGGCGGCAAACAGAGGCTGCAAACAGAGGGCGGCAAACAGAGGTCTCCAAACAGAGGGCGGCAAACAGAGGGCGCAAACAGAGGGCGGCAAACAGAGGGCGGCAAACAGAGGGCGGCAAACAGAGGGCGGCAAACAGAGGGCGGCAGGAACAGAGGGCGGCAAACAGACGGCGGCAAACAGATGGCGGCAAACAGAAGGAAGCAAACAGACGGAGGCAAACAGAGGATGGCAAACCGAGGGCCCCAAACAGGGGGCAGCAAACAGGGGTCGGCAAACAGATGGCGGCAAACAGAGGGCCCCAAACAGAGGGCGGCAAACAGAGTGCCCAAAACATAGGTCGGCAAACAGAGGGCGGCAAACCAAGAGCGGCAAACAGACGGTCACAAATAGAGGGTGTCAAACAGAGGCCGGCAAACAGAGGACCCCAAAAAGAGGGCGCAAAACAGAGGGTGGCAAACAGAGGGTTGCAAAAAGAGGGCAGCAAACAGAGGGCAGCAAACAGGGTGGCCAACAGGGGTCGGCAAACAGATGGCGGCAAACCGAGGGCCCCAAACAGAGGGCGGCAAACAGAGTGCCCAAAACATAGGACGGCAAACAGAGGGCGGCAAACCAAGAGCGGTAAACAGAGGGCGGCAATGAAACAGCGGCAAACCGAGGGCTCCAAACAGAGGGTGGCAAACAGAGGGAGGCAAACAGAGGTTGGCAAACAGAGGGTGGCAAACAGAGGGCGGCAAACAGAGGGCGGAAAACAGAGGTCGGCAAACAAAGGTCCCAAACAGCGGGCGTCAAACAGAAGGCAGCAAACAGAGGGTGGTAAACAGAGGGCGGCAAACAGAGGGACACAAACAGAGGGCCCCAAACAGAGGGCAGTTAACAGAGGGCGGAAAACAGAAGGCGGCAAACAGAGGGAGGCACACAGACGGCGGCAAACAGAGGGTGCAAAACAGAGTGCCCCAAACAGAGGGCAGCAAACGGAGGGCGGCAAAGAGAGAGCGGCAAACAGAGGGCAGCAAACAGAAGGAGGCAAACAGAGGTCGTCAAACAGAGTGCCCAAAACATAGGACGGCAAACAGAGGGTGGCAAAGACAGAGCGGCAAACAGAGGGCGGCAAATGGAGGGCGGTAAACAGAGGGCCCCAAACAGAGGGCAGAAAACAGAGGGTGACAAACAGACGGCGGCAAACAGAGTGGCCAAGTCAGAGGTCAGCAAACAGACAGCGCCAACCAGAGGTAGGCAAACATAGGGCGGCAAACAGAAGGCGGCAAACAGCGGGCGGCAACGGGAGGGGGAAAAAAGAGGGCGGCAAACAGAGGGCGGCAAACAGAGGTCCCGAAACAGAGGGCGTCAAACAGAGGGCAGCAAACAGAAGGCGTCAAACAGAGGGCGGCAAACAGAGGGCCCCAAACAGAAGGCGTCAAACAGAGGGCAGCAAACAGTGGGCGGCAAACAGAGGGCGGCAAACTGAGGTCCCCAAACAGAAGCCGGCAAACAGCGGGCGTCAAACAGAGGGAGGGAAACAGAGGTTGCAAACAGAGGGTGGCAAACAGATGGCGGCAAACAGAGGGAGGCAAACAGAGGGCAGCAAACAGTGGATGGCAAACCGAGGGCCCCAAACAGAGGGCGGCAAACCGAGGGCGGCAAACAGATGGTGGCAAACAGAGTGCGGCAAACAGAGGGCAGCAAACAGAGGGCCCAAAACATAGGACGTCAAACAGAGGGCGGCAAACAGAGAGCGGCAAACAGAGGGCAGCAAGTACAGGGCAGAAATGAAAAGGCGGCAAACCGAGGGTTCCAAACAGAGGGTGGCAAACAGAGGGAGGCAAACAGAGGGCGACAAACAGAGGGCTGCAAACAGAGGGCGGCAAACAGAGGGCCACAAACAGAGGGCCGCAAACAGAGGGCGGCAAACAGAGGGCGGCAAACAGAGGGCGGCAAACAGAGGGAGGCAAACAGAAGGTGGCAAACAGAGGGCGGAAAACAGAGGGCAGCAAACAGAGGGTCACAAACAGAGGGCGGCAAACAGAGGGCACAAAACAGAGGATCCCAAAAAGAGGGCACAAACAGAGGGCGGCAAACAGAGGGTTGCAAAAAGAGGGCAGCAAACAGAGGGCAGCAAACAGAGGGCGGCAAACAGAGGTCGGCAACAGATGGTGGAAAACAGAGGCGGCAAACAGAGTGCCTAAAACAGACGGCGGCAAACAGAGAGCAGCAAACAAAGGGCGGCAAATGGAGGGCGGCAAACAAAGGGCGGCAAACCAAGGGCTCCAAACAGAGGGTGGCAAACAGAGGGAGGCAAACAGAGGGCGGCAAACAGAGTGCGGCAAACTGAGGGCCCCAAATAGAGGGCCCCAAACAGTCGGCGGCCAAAAGGGGGCCCCAAACAGTGGGCGGCAAACAGAGGGCGACAAACAGAGGGCGGCAAACATACGGCGGCAAACAGAGGGGGAAAAAAGAGGGTGGCAAACAGAGGGTGGTATACAGAGGGACCAACACAGAAGGCGACTAACAGAGGGCGGCAAACAGAGGGAGGGTAACAGAGGGCCTCAAAAAGAAGGCGCAAAAAGAGGCCGGCAAGCAGAAGGCGGCAAACAGAAGGCGATAAACAGAGGGCGGGAAACAGATGGCGGCAAATAAAGGGCCGCAAACAGAGTGTGGCAAACAGAGGGTGGCAAATAGAGGGCGACATACAGAGGGCGGCAAACAGAGAGCGCCAAACACTGTGCCCCAAGCAGAGGGTGGCAAATAGAGGGCAGCAAACAGAGGGCGGCAAATAGAGGGCGGCAAACAGAGTACGGCACACAGAGTGCCCCAAACAGAGGGCGGTAAACAGAGGGCGGTAAACAGAGGGAGGCAAAAGAGGGCGGCAAACAGAGGTCCCCAAACAGAAGGTGGCAAACAGCGGAAGACAAACAGAGTGCGGCAAAGAGAGGGTGGCAAACGGAGGGCGGGTCACAGAGGGCCCCAAACAGAGGGCTGAAAACAGAGGGTGGCAAACAGAGGGCGGCAAACAGAGGGTGGCAAACAGAGGGTGGCAAACAGAGTGGCCTAATCAGAGGTCAGCAAACAGACCGCGCCAAACAGAGGTAGGCAAACATAGGGCGGCAAGCAGAAGCCGGCAAACAGTGGGCGGCAAACAGAGGGGGAAAAAAGAGGGTGGCAAACAGAGGGTGGTAAACAGAGGGACCCACACAGAAGGTGGCAAACAGAGGGCGGCAAACAGAGGCAGGATAACAGACGGCCTCAAACAGAAGGCGGCAAACAGAGGCCGGCAAGCAGAACGCGGCAAACAGAAGGCGACAAACAGAGGGCAGGAAACAGATGGCGGCAAATAGAGGGCCGCAAACAGAGTGCGACAAACAGAGGGTGGCAAATAGAGGGCGACATACAGAGGGCGGCAAACAGAGAGCGCAAACACTGTGCCCCAAGCAGAGGGCGGCAAATAGAGGGCGTCAAACAGAGGGCAGCAAACAGAGGGCGGCAAACAGAGGCGCAAAACAGATGGCAGCAAACAGAGGGCCCCAAACAGAGGGCGGCACACAGAGAGAGGCAAACAGAAAGTGGCAAACAGCGGAAGACAAACAGAGTGCGGCAAAGAGAGGGCGGCAAACGGAGGGCGGTAAACAGATGGCCCCAAACAGAGGGCAGAAAACAGAGGACGTCAAACAGAGGGCAGCAAACAGAGGGCGCCAAACAGAGTGCCCCAAACAGAGGGCACCAAACAGGCGGCGGCAAACAGAAGGAGGCAAACGTTTGGCGGCAGACAGAGGGCGCAAACAGAGGGCCCCAAACAGAGGGTGGCAAAAATTGGGCCCAAAAACACAGGGCCCCAAACAGAGGGCAGTAAACAGAGGGTGGCAAATAGAGGGCGGGAATCAGAGACCGGCAAACAGAGGGCGGCAAACAGGGGGACCCAAGCAGAGGGCGGAAAACAGAGGGCGGCAAACAGAGGGGCCCAAACAGAGGGCGGCAAACAGAGGTCGGCAAACGGAGGGCAGCAAATAGAGTGCGGCAAACAGACGGCAGCAAAAAGAGGGCCCAAAAAAGAGTGCGACGAACAGAGGGCTCCAAACAGAGTGCTCCAACAGAGGGCAGTAAACAGAGGGTGGCAAACAGAGGGTGGCAAACAGAGGGCGGCAAACAGAGGGCGGCAAACAGAGGGCCCCAAACAGAGGGCGGCAAACAGAGTGCGGCAAACAGAGGGCCCCAAACAGTGGGCGGCAAACAAAGGGCGGAAAACAGAGGACAGCAAACAGAGGGCGGCAAACAGAGAGTGGCAAACAGAGGGCGGCAAACAGAGGGCTGCAAAATGATGGCCCCAAACAGAGGGCGGAAAACAGAGTGCGGCAAAGAGTTGGCGGCAAACAGAGGGAGGCAAAAAGAGGGCAGCAAACACTGGGCGCAAACAGTGGGCAGCAAACAGTGGGCGGCAAACAGAGGGCGGCAAACAGAGGGCAGCAAACAGAGCTCGGCAAACAGACGGTGGCAAACAGAGGTCCCCAAACAGAGGGCGTCAATCAGAGGGCAGCAAACAGTGGGCGGCAAACAGAGGTCCTCAAACAGAACGCGCAAACAGCGGGCGGCAAACAGAGGGAGGGAAACAGAGGTTGCAAACAGAGGTTGCAAACAGAGGGCGGCAAACAGAGGGAGGCAAACAGAGGATGGCAAACAACCAGAGGAGGGCCCCAACCAGAGGGCTGCAAACAGAGGTCTCCAAACAGAGGGCGGCAAACAGAGGGCCCCAAACAGAGGGTGGCACGCAGAGGTCGGCAAACAGAGGGCGGCAAACAGATGGCGGCAAACAGAGGCAAACAAACAGACGGAGGCAAACAGAGGATGGCAAACAGAGTGCCCAAAACAGAGGGCGGCAAACAGAGGGCGGCAAACAGAGGGCGGCAAGTACAGGGCGGCAACGAAAGGGCGGCAAAACGAGGGTTCCAAACAGAGGGTGGCAAACAGAGGGCGGCAAACAGAGGGTGGCAAACAGAGGGCGACAAACAGAGGGCGGCAAGCAGAGGGCGGCAAACAGAGGGCCGCAAACAGAGGGCGGCAAACAGAGAGAGGCACACAGAAGGTGGCAAACAGCGGAAGACAAATAGAGTGAGGCAAAGAGAGGGCGGCAAACGGAAGGCGGTAAACAGATGGCCCCAAACAGAGGGCAGAAAATAGAGGACGTCAAACAGAGGGCAGCAAACAGAGGGCGCCAAACAGAGTGCCCCAAACAGAGGGCACCAAACAGGCGGCGGCAAACAGAAGGAGGCAAACGTTTGGCGGCAAACAGAAGGCGGCAAACAGAGGGCGCAAACAGAGGGCCCCAAACAGAGGGTGGCAAAAATTGGGCCCAAAAACAGAGGGCAGTAAACAGAGGGTGGCAAACAGAGGGCGGGAATCAGAGACCGGCAAACAGAGGGCGGCAAACAGGGGGACCCAAGCAGAGGGCGGAAAACAGAGGGCGGCAAACAGAGGGGCCCAAACAGAGGGCGGCAAACAGAGGTCGGCAAACAGAGGGCAGCAAATAGAGTGCGGCAAACAGACGGCAGCAAAAAGAGGGCCCAAAAAAGAGTGCGACGAACAGAGGGCTCCAAACAGAGTGCTCCAACAGAGGGCAGTAAACAGAGGGTGGCAAACAGAGGGTGGCAAACAGAGGGCGGCAAACAGAGGGCGGCAAACAGAGGGCCCCAAACAGAGGGCGGCAAACAGAGTGCGGCAAACAGAGGGCCCCAAACAGTGGGCGGCAAACTAAGGGCGGAAAACAGAGGACAGCAAACAGAGGGCGGCAAACAGAGAGTGGCAAACAGAGGGCGGCAAACAGAGGGCTGCAAAATGATGGCCCCAAACAGAGGGCGGAAAACAGAGTGCGGCAAAGAGTTGGCGGCAAACAGAGGGAGGCAAAAAGAGGGCAGCAAACACTGGGCGGCAAACAGTGGGCAGCAAACAGTGGGCGGCAAACAGAGGGCGGCAAACAGAGTGCGGCAAACAGAGGCGGCAAACAGATGTTGGCAAACAGAGGGACCCAAACAAAGGGAGGCAAACAGAGGGCAGCAAACAGAGCTCGGCAAACAGACGGTGGCAAACAGAGGTCCCCAAACAGAGGGCGTCAATCAGAGGGCAGCAAACAGTGGGCGGCAAACAGAGGTCCTCAAACAGAACGCGCAAACAGCGGGCGGCAAACAGAGGGAGGGAAACAGAGGTTGCAAACAGAGGTTGCAAACAGAGGGCGGCAAACAGAGGAGGCAAACAGAGGATGGCAAACAACCAGAGGAGGGCCCCAACGGGTGGGGTGGGGCAGAGGGCTGCAAACAGAGGTCTCCAAACAGAGGGCGGCAAACAGAGGGCCCCAAACAGAGGGTGGCACGCAGAGGTCGGCAAACAGAGGGCGGCAAACAGATGGCGGCAAACAGAGGCAAACAAACAGACGGAGGCAAACAGAGGATGGCAAACAGAGTGCCCAAAACAGAGGGCGGCAAACAGAGGGCGGCAAACAGAGGGCGGCAAGTACAGGGCGGCAACGAAAGGGCGGCAAAACGAGGGTTCCAAACAGAGGGTGGCAAACAGAGGGCGGCAAACAGAGGGCGGCAAACAGAGGGCGGCAAACAGAGGGGGCAAAAATTGGGCCCAAAAACACAGGGCCCAAACAGAGGCAGTAAACAGAGGGTGGCAAACACAGGGCGGGAATCAGAGACCGCAAACAGAGGGCGGAACAGGGGGACCCAAGCAGAGGGTGGAAACCAGAGGGTGCAACAGAGGGCGGCAAACAGAGGGGGCGACTACAGAGGGCGGCAAACAGAGGGCGGCAAACAGAGGGCCCCAAACAGAAGGCGGCAATCAGAGGGCGGCAAATGGAGAGTGGCAAACAGTGGGCTCCAAACAGAGGGCGGTAAACAGAGGGTGGCAAACAGAGTGCCCCAAACAGAGGGCGCCAAGCAGCGTGCGGCAAACAGAGAGCGGTAAACAGAGGGCGGCCAAAAGAGGGAGGCAAACAGAGGGAGGCAAACAGTGGACGGCAAACAGAGGGTCCCAAACAGAAGGCAGCGAACAGAGGTCGGCAAACAGAGGGCGGCAAACAGAGTGCCCCAATCAGAGGGCAGCAAACAGAGGGCTGAAAGAGGGGGTGGCAAACACTGGGCGGCAAACAGAGTTCCCCAAACAGAGGGCCCCAAACAGAGGGCAGTAAAGAGAGGGCGGCAAACAGAGCGCAGCAAACAGAGGGATGCAAACAGAGGGCGGCAGGCAGAGAGCGGCAAGCAGAGGGCGGCAAACACAGGGCAGCAAACACAGGGCGGCAAACAGAGTACCCCAAACTGAGGTCACCAAACAGACCGCGCCAAACATTCAGAGGCAAACATAGAGCAGCAAACAGAGCGCGGCAAACTGAGGGCCCAAAACAGAGGCCAGCAAACAGACGGCGGCAAACAAAGGGCCGCAAATAGAGGGCGGAAAACAGAGGGCGGCAAACAGAGTGCGGCAAACAGAGGGCGCCAAACCGAGTGCCCCAAACAGAAGGCAGCAAACAGAGGACGGCAAACAGAGGGCCCCAAACAGATGGCGGCAAACAGAAGGAGGCAAACATTGGGCAGCAAACAGAGGGAGGCAAACAGAGGACGGCAAACAGAGGGCCCCAAACAGACGGCGGCAAACAGAAGGAGGCAAACATTGGGCGGCAAACAGAGGGACCCAAACAGAAGGCGGCAAACAGAGGACGGCAAACAGATTGTGGCAAACAGAGGGCCCCAAACAGAGGGCCCTAAACAGAAGGTGGCAAACAGCGGGCGGCAAACAGAGTGTGGCAAAAAGAGAGCGGCAAATGGAAGGCGGCAAACAGAGTACCCCAAACTGAGGTCACCAAACAGACCGCGCCAAACATTCAGAGGCAAACATAGAGCAGCAAACAGAGCGCGGCAAACTGAGGGCCCAAAACAGAGGCCAGCAAACAGACGGCGGCAAACAAAGGGCCGCAAATAGAGGGCGGAAAACAGAGGGCGGCAAACAGAGGGCGGCAAACAGAGGGCGGCAAACAGAGTGCCGCAAACAGAGGGCAGCAAACAGAGGGCGGCAAACAGAGGGCCCCAAACAGATGGCGGCAAACAGAGGGAGGCAAACAGTGGGCGGCAAACAGAGGGCGGCAAACAGAGGCCGGCAAACAGAGGTCCACAAACAGACGGCGGCAAACAGAGGGCTGCAAAGATGGCGTGGCGAACAGAGGGCGGCAAACAGAGGCGGCAAACAGACGGCCGCAAAAGAGGGCGGCAAACAGAGTGGGGCGAATAGAGGGTGGCAAACGGAGGGCGGCACAAAGACCCAAACAGAGGGCGGTAAACAGTGAGCAGCAAAAAGAGGGCCCCAAACAGATGGCGGCTAACAGAGGGCACAACGAGGGTGGCAAATAGAGGGCGGCAAACAGAGGGCGGCAAACAGATCGGCAAACAGAGGGCCTCAAACAGAGGGTAGCAAACAGAGAGCAGCAAACAGAGGGAGGTAAACAGAGAGCTCCAAACAGAGGGCTGTAAACAGAGGGTGGCAACAGAGGGCGGCAAACAGAGGGCGGGAAACAGAGGGCCGCAGACAGAGGGCGGCAAAGAGAGGGAGGCAAAGAGAGGGAGGCAAACAGAGAAAGGCAAACAGAGGGTCCCAAACAGAGGGCAGCAAACAGAGGGCGGCAAACAGAGGGCCGCAGACAGAGGGCGGCAAAGAGAGGGAGGCAAAGAGAGGGAGGCAAACAGAGAATGGCAAACGGAGGGCCCCAAACAGAGGGCGGCAAACAGAGGTCAGCATACAGAGGGCCCAAAGCAGAGGGCCCCAAACAGGGGGCGGCAAACAGGGTAGCAATCAGAGTGCGCCAAACAGAGGGCGGCAAACAGAGAGAGGCAAACAGAGGGCTCCAAGCAGAGGGTGGTAAGCAGAGGGACCCAAGCAGATGGCGGCAAACAAACGGAGGACGGCAAACAGCGCGTGGTTAACAGAGGGACCCAAACCGAAGGTGGCAAACAGAGGGCAGCAAACAGATGGCTGCAAACAGAGGGCCCCAAACAGAGGGCAGTTAACAGAGTACGGCAAATAGAGGGAGGCAAACAGAGGGCGGTAAACAGAGGGCGATAAACAGAGGGTGGAAAACAGAGGGCGGCAAAAAGAGGGCTGCAAACAGTTGGCCCCAAACAGAGTGCGGCAAAGAGAGGGCAGCAAACAGAGTGCAGCAAAGAGTGGGATGCAAACAGAGGGTGGCAAAGAGAGGGTGGCAAAGAGAGGGTGGCAAACAGAGGGCGGCAAACACAGCGCAGCAAACAGAGGGCAGCAAACTGAGGGCAGAAAACAGAGGGCCCCAAACAGAGGGCGGAAAGCAGAGGTTGGCAAATAGAGTGTGGCAAACAGAGGGCGGCAAACAGAGTGCCCCAATCAGTGGTCAGCAAAAAGACGGCGCCAAACAGTGGTAGGCAAACATAGGGCGGCAAACAGAGTGCGGCAAACAAAGGGCGACAAACAGAGGGCCCCAAACAGAAGGTGGCAAACATAGGGTGGCAAACAGAGGGCGTAAAACATAGGGCGGCAAACAGTGCGCGCAAACCAGAGGGTGGCAAAAAGGTGGGCGGAATCAGAGAGCGGCAAACACAGGGTACCAACGAGGGCGCAAGAGAGGCAGCAAAAAGAGAGCGGCAACAATTGGCCCAAACAGCGCGGCAAACAGAGGGCTTCAAAACAGGCAGCAAACAGAGGCCGGCAAACAGACGACGTCGAGCAAGGTCCCCAAACAGAGGGCGGAACAGAGCGCGGAAAACAGAGAGGCGTCAACAGAGGGCGCAAACAGAGGGTATCGAACAGCTGTGGCAAACGAGTGTCGGAAAACACAGGCAGAAAACGACGGCGGAAAACAGGGGCGGCAAACAGAGGGCGGCAACAGGGTCGCAAACACAGGGCGCAACAGGGGCCGGCAAACAGAGGGCAGAAAACGGAGGTGGAAACAGAGGCGGAAAACGAGGGCGGAAAATAGAGGGCGGAAAACGGGGCAGCAAACAGAGGTCGCAAACAGAAGCGGAAAAAGAGGCGGAAACAGAGGGCTCAAACATAGTCTGCAACAGAGGGCGGGCAAACAGAGGCCAAAAACAGAGGGCCAAAAACAAGAGGGTGAAAAATGAGGCGCAAACGAGAGGCGGCAAACAGAGGGCGGCAAACAGAGGGCGGCAAACAGAAGGCAGCAAACAGAGGGCGCCAAACTGAGGGCTGCAAACAGAGGGCGGCAAACAGAGGGCGTCAAACAGACGGCAGCAAACAGAGGGCTGCAAACAGAGGGCGGCAAACAGAGGGCGGCAAACAGAGGGCGGCAAACAGAGGGCGGCAAACAGAGGGCGGCAAACAGAGGGCGGCAAACAGAGGGCGGCAAACAGAGGGCGGCAAACAGAGGGCGGCAAACAGAGGGCGGCAAACAGAGGGCGGCAAACAGAGGGCGGCAAACAGAGGGCGGCAAACAGAGGGCGGCAAACAGAGGGTGCAAACAGAGGGCGGCAAACAGAGGGCGGCAAACAGAGGGCGGCAAACAGAGGGCGGCAAACAGAGGGCGGCAAACAGAGGGCGGCAAACAGAGGGCGGCAAACAGAGGGCGGCAAACAGAGGGCGGCAAACAGAGGGCGGCAAACAGAGGGCGGCAAACAGAGGGCGGCAAACAGAGGGCGGCAAACAGAGGGCAGCAAACAGAGGGCTCCAACCGGAGGGCTGCAAACAGAGGGCGGCAAACTGAGGGCCAAAAACAGAAGGTCAAAAACAGAGGGCGGCAAACAGAGGGCGGCAAACAGAGGGCGGCAAACAGAGGGCGGCAAACAGAGGGCGGCAAACAGAGGGCGGCAAACAGAGGGCGGCAAACAGAGGGCGGCAAACAGAGGGCTGCAAACAGAGGGCGGCAAACAGAGGGCGGCAAACAGAGGGCGGCAAACAGAGGGCGGCAAACAGAGGGCGGCAAACAGAGGGCGGCAAACAGAGGGCGGCAAACAGAGGGCGGCAAACAGAGGGCGGCAAACAGAGGGCGGCAAACAGAGGGCGGCAAACAGAGGGCGGCAAACAGAGGGCGGCAAACAGAGGGCGGCAAACAGAGGGCGGCAAACAGAGGGCGGCAAACAGAGGGCGGCAAACAGAGGGCGGCAAACAGAGGGCGGCAAACAGAGGGCGGCAAACAGAGGGCGGCAAACAGAGGGCAGCAAACAGAGGGCGGCAAACAGAGGGCAGCAAACAGAGGGCGCAAAACAGAGGCGGCAAACAGAGGGCGGCAAACAGAGGGCGGCAAACAGAGGGCCGCAAACAGAGGGCGCCAACAGAGGGCGGCAAACAGAGGGCAGAAACAGATGGCTGAAACAGAGGGCGGCAAACAGAGGGCGGCCAGAGGACGGCAACAGAGGGCGGCAAACAGAGGGCGGCAAACAGAGGATGGCAAACAGAGGCGGCAAACAGAGTGCGGCAAACAGAGGGAGCGGCAAACAGAGGGCAGCAAACAGAGGGCGGCAAACAGAGGGCGACAACAAGAGGGCGGAAAACAGAGGCGGCAAACAGAGGGCGGCAAACAGAGTGCGGCAAACAGAGGGTGGCAAACAGAGTGTGGCAAACAGTGGGCGGCAAACAGAGGGGCAAAAGGAGGAAGGCAAAGAGAGGGCGGCAAACAGAGGGCGGCAAACAGAGGGAGGCAAACAGAGTGCGGCAAACAGAGGGCAGCAAACAGGGGGCGGCAAACATAGGGTCCCAAACAGAGGGCGGCAAACAGAGGGAGGCAAACATAGGGCGGAAAACAGAAGGCGGCAAACAGAGGGGCCCAAACAGGAGGCGGCAAACAAAGGGCAAAAAACTGAGGTGGCAAACAGAGCGCAGCAAACAGAGGGATGCAAGCAGAGGGCAGCAAATAGAGGGCATAAAACTGTGGGCCGCAAACAGAGGGAGAGAAAGAGAGGGTGACAAACAGAGGGCGGCAAACAGAGGGCCCCAACCAGAAGGCGGCAAACAGAGTGCAGAAAACAGAGGGCGGCAAACAGAGGGCCCCAACAAGAAGGCGGCAAACAGAGTGCAGAAAACAGAGGGCGGCAAACAGAGTGCCCCAAACAGAGGGCGTCAAACTGATTGCAGCAAACAGTGGGCGGAAACAGAGGGTGGCAAACAGAGAGCGGCAAACCAAGGTCCCCAAACAGAGGGTGTCAATCAGCTGAAGGCAAACAGAGTGCGGCAATCAGAGGGCGGCAAACGGAGGGAGGCAATCAGAGGGCCCCAAACAGAAGGCAGCAAACAGAGGGCGGCAAACAGAGGGCGGCAAACGGAGGGAGGGAAACAGAGGGTGGCAAACAGAGGGCAGCAAACGGAGGGAGGGAAACAGAGGGCGGCAATCAGAGGGCCCCAAACAGGAGGCGGCAGACAGAGGGCATCAAACTGAGGGATGCAAACAGTGGGCGGCAAACAGGGGGCAGCAAACAGAGGGCAGCAAACAGAGGGCGGCAAACAGAGGGCGGCAAACAGAGGGCCTCAAACTGAAGGCCCAAAACAGAGGGCGGCAAACAGAGAATGGCAATCAGAGGGCGGCAAATAGAGGGAGGCATACAGACGGCGGCAACAGAGGTCTCCAAACAGAGGGTGGCAAACAGAGGGAGGCAAACAGCGGGCGGCAAACAGAGGGTGGCAAACAGAGAGCAGCAAACAGAGGGCGGCAAATAGAGGGCGCCAAACAGTGGGCGGCAAACAGAGGGCCACAAAAAGAGGGCCCTAAAAAGAGGGCTGTAAACAGAGAGCGGCAAACAGATTGTGGCAAACAGAGTGAGGCAAATAGAGGGCGACAAACAGAGGGCGGCAAACAATGGGAGGCAAACAGAGGGCCCAAACAGAGAGACCCCAACAGAGCACAGGAAAAAGAGGCCGGGGAACAGAGGGCAGCAAACAGAAAGCGGCATACAGAGGGTGGCAATTAGAGGGCGGCAAAGAGAGGGCGGTAAACAGAGGGGCCCAAAAAGAGGTCCCTACCAAAGGGCAGTAAACAGAGGACGGCAAACAGAGTGCGGCAAACAGAATGAGGCAAACAGAGGGCGGCAAACAGAGGGCGGCAAACAAAGGGCCCCAAACAGAGGGTGGCAAACAGTTGGCAGCAAACAAGGGGCCGCAAACAGAAGGCGGCAAACAGAGGGCGACAAGCAGAGGGCGGCAAATAGAGGGAGGCAAAGAGAGGGTGGCAAACAGAGGGTGGCAAACAGAGTGCCCTAAACAGAGGGAGGGAAGCGGAGGGCAGCAAACAGAGGGCGGCAAAGAGAGGGCGGCAAACAGAGGGCGGCAAACTGAAGGCGGAAAACAGAGTGCGGCAAAAAGTGGGCGAAAAACAGAAGGCGGCAAACAGAGGGCGGCAAACAAAGGGCCGCAAACAGAGGGCGGCAAACAGAGTGCCCCAATTAGAGGGCGGCAAGCAGAGGGCGGCAAACAGAGTGCCCCAATTAGAGGGCGGCAAGCAGAGGGCGGCAAACAGAGGGCGGCAAACAGTGGGCCCCAAACAGAGGGCGGCAAACAGAGTGCCCCAAACAGTGGGCAGCAAACAGAGGACGGCAAACAGAGGACTCCAAACAGAAGGTGGCTAACAGAAGGAGGCAAACATAGGGCGGCAAACAGAGGCCGGCAAACAGAGGCCGCAAACAGAATGCAGCAAACAGAGGCCCCCAAACAGATGGCGGCGAACAGACGGTGGCAAACAGAGGCCGGCAAACAGAGGATGGCAAATAGAGGGCAGCAAATGGAGGGCGGCAAACAGAGAGGAGCAAACAGAGGGCCCCAAACAGAAGGTGGCAAACAGAGGGCAGCATACAGAGAGCGGTAAACAGAGCGCGGCAAACAGAGGTTGACATACAGGGGGCGGCAAACAGAGGGCGTCAAACAGAGGGCGGCAAACAGAGTGTGGCAAACAACGCAAGGCAAACAGAGGGCGACAATCAGAGGGCGGCAAACTGACTGAGGCAAACAGAGGGAGGCAAAGAGAGGGCAGCAAACAGAGGGCTCCAAACAGAGGGCGGCAAACAGAGGGCGGCAAACACACGGCGGCAAACATAGGATCCCAAACAGAGGGCAGCAAACAGAGGGAGGCAAACAGTTGGAGCCAAACAGAGGGCGGCAAACAGAGGGCGGCAAACAGACAGCGGCAAACAGAGGGCGAAAATAGAGGGGGTCAAACAAAGGACCCAAACAGAGGACAGCAGAGGGCGGCAAACAGAGCACGGCAAACACAGGGCGGCAAACAGAGGGCACCAAACAGTTGGTGGCAAACAGAGAGCGGCAAACAGAGGGTGGCAAATAGAGGGGGGGAAAAAAGGACAAAAAGAGAGGGCAGCAGAGGGTCGCAAACAAAGCGCGGCAAACAGAAGACGGCAAAGAGAGGGCGCGAAACAGAGTGCGCCTAAAAGAGGGCCCCAAACAGAGGGCAGTAAACAGACGGTGGCAAACGGAGTGCGGCAAACAGAGCGCAGTAAAGAGAGGGCAGCAAACAGATGGCGGCAAACAGAGAGCGGCAAACAGAGTGTGGCAAACAGAGGGCGGCAGACAGAGCGCAGCAGACAGAGGGAGGCAAACAGAGGGCCCCAAACAGAGGGCAGCATACAGAAGTCCCCATACAGAAGGCGGCAAACAGAGGGCGGCAAACAGAGGGTGGCATACAGAGGGCGGCAAATAGAGGGACCCAAACAGAGGGCGGCAAACAGGAGGTGGCAAACAGCGGGTGGCAAACAGAGGGCGGCAAACAGAGGGCGGCAAACAAAGGCCCCAAACAGAGGGCAGCAGAGGGCGGCAAGCAGAGCGCAGCAAACAGAGGGCTGCAAACAGAGGGTTGCAAAGAGAGGGCGGCAAACAGGGCGGCAAAAAGAGGACGGCAAACGGAGGGCCACAAACAGAGAGTGCCAAACAGAGGGCGGCAAACATAAGGCGGCAAACAGAGTACCCCAAACAGAGGGCAGCAAGCAGAGGACGGCAAACAGAGGGCAGCAAACAGAGGGCGGCAAACAGAAGGAGGCAAACATACTATGGCAAACAGAGGCCGGCAAAGTGAGGGTGGCAAACAGAGGGCCCCAAACAGAGGGCGGCGAATAGAGGTTGGCAAACAGAGGGCCCAAACAGAGGGCAGCAAACAGAGGACAGCAAACAGCGGGCCCCAAGCAGAGGGGCCGAAAAAGACAGCGGCAAACAGTGGGCCCCAAACTGAGGGCCGCAAACAGAGGGCAGTAAACAGAGGGCGGCAAACAGAGTTCGGCAAAGAGAGGGCGGCAAGCAGAGAGCCCAAAAAGGAGGGCGGCAAAGAGATGGCGTCAAAGAGAGGTCCCCAAACAGAGGGCGCAAACAGAGGGTGGCAAACAGAGGGCGGCAAACACAGTGCGACAAACAGTGGGTGGCAAACAGAGGGCTCCAAACATGGGGCGGCATACAGAGGGACGCTAACAGTGGGCGGCCAGCAGATTGCAGCAAACAGAGGGTGGCAAATAGAGGGCAGCAAACAGAGGGCGGCAAACAGAGGGAGGCAAACAGGGGGCGGCAAACAGAGGGCACAAAACAGAGGGCAGCAAACAGAGGGCGGCAAACAGATTGCGGCAAACAGAGAGCGGCACACAGAGGCGGTAAACAGAGGGCCCAAACAGAGGGCAGCAGACAGAGGGCAGCAAATAGAGGGCGGCAAACACAGTGCGACAAACAGTGGGTGGCAAACAGAGGGCTCCAAACATGGGGCGGCATACAGAGGGCGGCAAACAGAGGGCAGCAAACAAATGGCGGCAAAAAGAGGGCCCCAGACAGAGGGCGGTAAACAGAGGGCGGCAAACAGCGGGTGGCAAACAGTGGGCGGCAAAGAGAGGGCCTCAAACAGAGGGCCGAAATCAGAGGGCGGCAATAGAGGGCGACATACAGAGGGCGGCTAACAGAGAGCGCAAACACTGTGCCCCAAGATGAGGGCGGCAAATAGAGGGCGGCAAACAGAGTGCCCCAAACAAAAGGCGTCAAACTGAGGGCGTCAAACTGAGGGCAGAAAACAGAGGGCGGAAAACAGAGGGCGGCAAACAGAAGGCGGCAAACAGCGGAAGACAAACAGAATGCGGCAAACAGAGGGCGGCAAACGGAGGGCAGTAAACAGAGTGGCCCAATCAGAGGTCAGCAAACAGACAGTGCCAAACAGAGGTAGGCAAACATAGGGCGGCAAGCAGAAGGCGGAAAACAGCGGGCGGCAAACAGAGGGGGAAAAAGGAGGGCGGCAAACAGAGGTACCCAAACAGAGGGTGGCAAACAGAGGGCAGCAAACAGAGGGCGGCAAACAGAGGGCCCCAAACAGAGGGCATCAAACAGAGGGCAGCAAACAGTGGGCGGCAAACAGAGGTCCCCAAACAGAAGGCGGAAAACAGCGAGCGGCAAACAGAGCGCGGCAAACAGAGGACGGCAAACAAAGGGCCCCAAACAGAGGGTGGCACGCAGAGGTTGGCAAACAGAGGGCGGCAAACAGACGGCGGCAAACAAATGGCGGCAAACAGAAGGAAGCAAACAAACGGTGGCAAACAGAGGATGGCAAACCGAGGGCCCCAAACAGAGGGCAGCAAACAGAGGGCGGCAGACAGATGGTGGCAAAAAGAGGGCGGCAAACAGAGTGCCCAAAAAACAGGGCGGCAAACAGAGGGCGGCAAACAGAGGGCGGCAAACAGAGGGCGGCAAACAGAGGGCGGGGCAACAGATGGTGGCAAAAAGAGGCGGCAAACAGAGTCCCAAACAAGGCGGCAACAGAGGGCGGCAACAGAGTGCCCAAAAACATAGCTTCAAACATGAGGGCGGGCAACCAAGAGCAGCAACAGAGGCGTGAGTACGGCGTCTAATGTAAAGGGCGGCAAACAGGGCTTCCCTAACAGGAGGGTGGCAAACAAGGAGGCAAACATAGGGTGGCAAACAGAGGGCGGCAAACAGAGGGAGGATAACAGAGGGCCTCAAACAGAAGGCTGCAAACAGAGGCCAGCAAGCAGAAGGCAGCAGCAGAAGGCAACAAACAGAGGGCGGGAAACAGAGAGCGGCAAACACTGTGCCCCAAGCAGAGGGTGGCAAATACAGGGCGGCAAACAGAGTGCCCCAAACTGAGGGCAGCACACAGAGAGAGGCCAACAGTAGGTGGCAAACAGAGGGCGGAAAACAGAGAGCGGCAAACAGAGGACACCAAAAAGAGGCCGGAAAGCAAGAGAGCGGCAAACAGAGGGCGGCAAATAGAGGGCTGCAAACAGAGGGCAGCAAACAGAGGGGTGCAAACTGAATGCGGCAAACAGAGGGATGCAAACAGAGGGCCGCCAAAAGAGGGCGGTTTACGGAGTGCGGAACAACAGACTGCGCTAACAGAGTGCGGTAAAAAGAGGATGGCAAACAGAGGGTGACAAACAGAGGGTGGCAAACAGAGGGCGGCAAACAGAGGGTGGCAAACAGAGTGGCCCAATCAGAGGTCAGCAAACAGACGGCGCCAAACAGAGGTAGGCAAACCTAGGGCGGCAAGCAGAAGGCGGCAAACAGCGGGCGGAAAACAGAGGGGGAAAAACGAGGGCAGCAAACAGAGGGCAGCAAACAGAGGTCCCCAAACAGAGGGCGTCAAACAGAGGGCAGCAAACAGAGGGCAGCAAACAGAGGGTGGCAAACAGAGGGTGGTAAACAGAGGGACCCACACAGAAGGCGGCAAACAGATTGCAGCAAACAGAGGGAGGATAACAGAGGGCCTCAAACTAGAGGCAGCAAACAGAGGCCGGGAAGCAGAAGGCGGCAAACAGAAGGTGACAAACAGAGCGCGGGAAACAGATGGCGGCAAATAGAGGGCCGCAAACAGAGTGCAGCAAACAGAGAGTGGCAAATAGAGGTTGACATACAGAGGGCGGCAAACAGAGAGCGCAAACACTGTGCCCCAAGCAGAGGGCGGCAAGTAGATGGCGCCAAACAGAGTGCCCCAAACAGAGGGCGTCAAACTGATGGCAGCAAACAGAGGGCGGAAAACAGAGGGCGGCAAACAGAGGTCCCCAAGCAGAAGGCGGCAAACAGCGGAAGACAAACAGAGTGCGGCAAACGGAGGGCGGTAAACAGATGGCCCCAAACAGAGGGCAGAAAACAGAGGGTGGCAATCAGAGGGCGGCAAACAGAGGGTGGCAAACAGAGTGGCCCAATCTGAGGTCAGCAAACAGACAGTGCCAAACAGAGGTAGGCAAACATAGGGCGGCAAGCAGAAGGCAGAAAACAGCGGGCGGCAATCAGAGGGGCAAAAAGGAGGGCGGCAAACAGAGGTACCCAAACAGAGGGTGTCAAACAGAGGGCCCCAAACAGAGGGCGTCAAACAGAGGGCAGCAAACAGTGGGTGGCAAACAGAGGGCGGCAAACAGAGGGCGGCAAGCACAGGATGGCAAACAGAGGGCCCAAAACAGAGGGCTGCAAACAGAGGTCTCCAAACAGAGGGCGGCAAACAGAGGGCCCCAAACAGAGGGCAGCACGCAGAGGTTGGCAAACAGAGGGCGGCAAACAGACGGCGGCAAACAGAAGGAAGCAAAGAGACGGAGGCAAACAGAGGATGGCAAACCGAGGGCCCCAAACAGAGGGCAGCAAACAGAGGGCGGCAAACAGATGGCGGCAAAAAGAGGGCGGCAAACAGAGTGCCCAAAACAGAGGGCGGCAAACAGAGGGCGGCAAACCTAGAGCGGCAAACAGAGTGCCCAAAACATAGGACGGCAAACAGAGGGCGGCAAACCAAGAGCGGCAAACAGAGGGCGGCAAGTACAGGGCGGCAATGAAAGGGCGGCAAACCGAGGGCACCAAACAGAGGGTGGCAAACAGAGGGAGGCAAACATAGGGTGGCAAACAGAGGGCGGCAAACAGAGTGCAGCAAACAGAGGGCGACAAACAGAGGGTGTCAAACAGAGGGCACAAACAGAGGGCAGCAATCAGAGGGCGGCAAACAGAGGGATGCTAACAGAAGGCGGCAAACAGCGAAAGACAAACAGAGTGCGGCAAAGAGAGGGTGGCAAACGGAGGGTGGTAAACAGAGGTTGGCAAACAAAGGTCCCAAACAGAGGGCAGCAAACAGAGGGCGGTAAACAGAGGGCCCCAAACAGAGGGCAGTTAACAGAGGGCGGAAAACAGAAGGCGGCAAACAGAGAGAGGCACACAGACGGCGGCAAACAGAGGGCGCAAAACAGAGTGCCCCAAACAGAAGGCAGCAAACGGAGGGTGGCAAAGAGAGAGCGGCAAACAGAGGGCAGCAAACAGATGGAGGCAAACAGAGGGCGTCAAACAGAGTGCCCAAAACATAGGACGGCAAACAGAGGGTGGCAAAGCGAGAGCAGCAAACAGAGGGCGGCAAGTGGGGGGCGGCAATGAAAGGGCGGCAAGCCGAGAGCTCCAAACAGAGGGTGGCAAACAGAGGGCGGCAGACAGAGTGTGGCAAACAGAGGACGACAAACAGAGGGCGGCAAACAGACGGCGGCAAACAGAGGGTCGCAAACAAAAGGCGGCGAACAGATGGCGGCAACAGAGTGCCCCAAACAGAGGGCAGCAAACAGAGGACGGCAAACAGAGTGCCCCAAACAGAGGGCGGCAAACAGAAGGCTGCAAACAGAGAGACCCAATCAGAGGTCAGCAAACAGACGGCGCCAAACAGAGGTAGGCAAAGATAGGGCGGCAAACATAAGG
Source organism: Sphyrna mokarran (assembly GCA_024679065.1). Classification (NCBI taxonomy): domain Eukaryota; kingdom Metazoa; phylum Chordata; class Chondrichthyes; order Carcharhiniformes; family Carcharhinidae; genus Sphyrna; species Sphyrna mokarran. Next base: position 122,095 of record JAGIQG010000053.1, read on the forward strand.
CGGCAAACAGCGGGCGGCAAACAGAATGCGGCAAACAGAGGGTGGCAAATGGAAGGCGGCAAACAGAGTGCCCGAAACAGAAGGCGGCAAACCGCACGTGGCAAACAGAGTCCGGCAAAAAGAGAGCGGCAATCTGAGGGTGGCAAACAGAGGACCCCATAAAGAAGGCGGCAAACAGAGGGCGGCAAACAGAGCGTGGCAAACAGAGGGAGGCAAACAGAGGGTGGCAAACAGAGTACTCCAATCAGAGGTCAGAAACAGACGGCGCCAGCAGATGGAGGCAAACATAGGGCGGCAAACAGAAGGCGGCAAACAGAGGGTGGCAAACAGAGGTCGGAAACAGAGGGCCCCAAACAGAGGGCAGTAAACAGAGGGCGGCAAACAGACAACAGCTAACAGAGGGCCCCAAACAGAGGGCGGAAATCAGAAGGCGGCAAACAGAGGGAGGCAAACATAGGGCGGCAAACAGAAGGCGGCAAACCGAGGGGGAAAAAAGACGGCGGCAAACACAGGGTGGCAAACAGATGCCCCAAAGGAGGGCGTCAAACAGAGGGCCCCAAGCAGAGGGCGGCAAACAGAGGTCCCCAAACAGAAGGCGGCAAACAGAGGGAGGCAAACATAGGGCGGCAAACAGAAGGCGGCAAACCGAGGGGGAAAAAAGACGGCGGCAAACACAGGGTGGCAAACAGATGCCCCAAAGGAGGGCGTCAAACAGCAGGCAGCAAGCAGAGTGCAGCAAACAGAGGATGGCAAACGGAGTGGGGCAAACAGAGGGAATCAAACAGAAGGAGGCAAACAGAGGACGGCAAACAGAGAGCGGCAAACAGAGGGAGGGAAACAGAGGGACCCAAAAAGAGGGCAGAAAACAGTGGGCAGCAAACAGAGGGCGGCAAACAGAGGGTCCCAAACAGAGGGCGGCAAACAGAGGCAGCAAAGAGAGTGCCCCAAAAAGAGGGCGGCAAGCAGAGGGCGGCAAACAGAGGGCAGCAAACAGAGGGCGGCAAACAGAGGGACCCAAAAGAGGGCAGAAAACAGTGGGCGGCAAACAGAGGGCGGCAAAAAGAGGGCGGCAAACAGAGTGCCCCAATCAGAGGTCAGCAACCATACGGCACCAAACAGAGGTAGGCAAAGATAGGGCGGCAAACAGCAGGTGGGAAACAGAGGGCGGCAAACAGAGGGCTGCAAACAGAGGGCGGCAAACACAGGGCCCCAAAAAGAGGGTCCCAAACAGAGGGCGGCAAACAGAGGGCTGCAAACAGTGGGTGAAAAACAGAGCGCGGCAAACAGAGGGACCCAAAAAGAGGACGGCATAGAGAGGGCGGCAAACAGAGGGACCCAAAAAGAGGACGGCACAGAGAGGGCGGCAATCAGAGGGCGGCAAACAGAGGGCGGAAAGTCGAGAGCCCCACACAGAGTGCGGCAAAGAGAGGGCAGCAAGCACAGGGCGGCAATTAGAGGGCACCAAACAGAAGGCGACAAACCGTGGGCGGCAAACAGAGGGCGGAAAACGAAACGCTGCAAATAGAGGGCGGCAAACAGAGACCGGCAAAAAGAGGGCGGCAAACAGAGAGTGGCAAATAGAGGACGGCAAACAGAGGGCCCCAAACAGAGGGCGGAAAACAGAAGGAGGGAAATGTATGGCGGCAAACAGAGGGCGGGAAACTGAGAGCAGCAAATGGTGGGTGGCAAACAGAGGGCCCCAAACAGAGGGGACCAAACAGAGGGCGGCAAACAGGGGGCGGGAAACAGAGGGCCCCAAATAGAGGGTAGTAAACAGAGGGACCCAAACAGGGGGCAGCGATCAGAGGGCGGCAAACGGAGGGCGGCAAACAGAGGGCGGCAAACAGCGGGTGGCAAACAGAGGGACCGAAAGTGAGGGCACCAAACAGAGGGCAGCAAACAGAGGGCGGCAAACAGAGGGCCCCAAACAGAAAGCGGCAATCAGAGGGTGGCAAACAGAGGCTTACAAAAAGAGCGCGGCAAACAGAGGGCGGCAAACAGCGGGCGGCAAACAGAGATCGGCCAACGGAGGGCGGCAAACAGAGATCGGCCAACGGGGGGCGGCAAACAGAGATCGGCCAACGGGGGGCGGCAAACAGAGATCGGCCAACGGGGGGCGGCAAAGAGAGGGCAGTGAACAGAGGGAGGGAAACAGGAGATGTCAATCAGAAGGCGGCAAACAGAGAGCGGCAAACAGAGGGCAACAAACTGAGGGCGGCAAACAGAGCACAGCAAACCGAGGGATGCAAACAGAGGGCGGCAAGCAGAGGGCGTCAAACAGAGGGACCCAAACAAAGGCCACAAATAGAGGGCGGCAAACAGAGGTTCCCAAACAGAGGGCGGCAAACAGCGGGCGGCAAACACAGTGCGGCAAAGAGAGATCGGCAAACTGAGGGCGGCAAACAGAGGGCGGTGAACAGAGGGAGGGAAACAGAAGGTGTCAAACAGAGGGCGGCAAACAGAGAGCGGCAAACAGAGGATGGCAAACAGAGGGCCCCAAACAGAAGGCGGCAAACAGAGGGCAACAAACCGAGGGATGCAAAGAGAGGGCGGCAAACAGAGGGCCTCAAACAGAGGCCACAAACAAAGGGCGGAAAACAGAGGGCCCCAAACAGAGGGTGGAAAACAGAGGGCCCTAAACAGAGGACGGCAAACAGAGGGCGGCAAACAGAGGGACGCAAACAGAAGGCAAAAAACAGAGGGTCGCAAAGATCGGGCGGCAAACAGAGGGCGGCAAACAGAGAGCCCCAATCAGAGCTCAGCAAACAGACAGCGCCAAACAGAGGTAGGCAAACATAGGACAGCAAACAGAAGGCAGCAAACAGCGGGCGGCAAACAGAGTGCGGCAAACAGAGGGTGGCAAACGGAGGGTGGCAAACAGAGGGCCCCACACAGAAGGCGGCAAACAGAGGGCGGCAAACAGAGGGCGGCAAAAAGAGGGAGGCAAACAGAGGGCGGCAAACAGAGGGCGGCAAACAAAGGCTCCAAAAACAGGGTAACTAACAGAGAGCGGCAAACATACCGCGGCAAACAGAGGGCTGCAAACAGTGGGCGGCAAACAAACGGCTCCAAACAGAAGGCAGGAAACAGAGGGCGGCAAACAGAGGGCAGCAAACAGAGGGCCCCAAACAGAAGGCGGCAAACAGAGAGCCGCAAACAGAGGGCGGCCATCAGAGAGCGGGAAACAGACGGACACAAACAAAAGGCGGCAAGCAGAGGGCGGCAAACAGAGGGCCCCAAACAGGGGGGGGAGGGAAGTAAACAAAGGGTGGCAAACAGAGGGAGGCAAAGAGAGGGCGGCAAACAGAGGGCAGGAATCAGAATGCGGCAAACAGAGGGCGGCAAACAGAGTGACCCAAACAGAAGGTGGCAAGCAGAGGGCGGCAAACAGAGGGCAGCAAACAGAGAGTGGCAAACAGAGGTTGGCAAATAGAGGGCAGCAAAAAGAGGGCGGCAAACAAAGGCCCCCAAACAGAGAGCCCCAAATAGATGGTGGCAAACAGAGGGCAGCAAACAGAGGGCGGTAAACAGAGAGCGGCAAACAGAGGGCGAGAAACAGAGTGCCCCAAACAGAGGGTGGCAAGCAGAGGCCGGCAAAAAGAGGGCGGCAAACAGAGGGCGGCAAACAGAGGGAGGCAAACAGAGGGAGGCAAACAGAGGACGGCAAACAGAGGGCCCCAAACAGAGACGCCAAACAGAGTGCGGCCAGCAGAAGGCGGCAAACAGAGGGAGAATACAGAGAGCGGCAATCAGAAGGTGGCAAATAGAGGGTGGCAAAAAGACAGCCCCGAACAAAGGGCAGAAAACAGAGGGCGGCAAACAGACTGTGACAAACAGACTGCGGCAAACAGAGCGAGGCAAACAGAGGGCAGCAAACAGAGGGCGGCAAACAGAGGGCCCCAAACAGAGGGTGGCAATCAGTGGGCGGCAAACAGAGGGCCCCAAACAGAAGGCGGCCAACAGAGGGTGGCAAATGGAGAGTGGCAAACAGAGGGCTCCAAACAGAGGGCGGTAAACAGAGGGTGGCAAACAGAGTGCCTCAAACAGATTGCGCCAAGCAGCGTGCGGCAAACAGAGAGCGGTAAACAGAGGGCGGCCAAAAGAGGGAGGCAAACAGAGGGAGGCAAACAGTGGACGGCAAACAGAGGGTCCCAAACAGAAGGCGGCAAACAGAGGGCGGCAAACAGAGGGCGGTAAACACAGGGCGGCAAACAAAGGCCCCAAACAGAGGGCAGCAAACAGAGAACGGCAAACAGACCGCGGCAAACAGAGGGCAGCAAACAGTGGGCGCAAGCAGAGGGCAACAAGCAGAGGGCCCGAAACAGAGGGCGGCAAACAGAGGGCGGTAAAAAGAGGTCGGCATCAGAGGGTGCAGAACAGAATTCCCCAAACAGAGGGCAGCAAACAGATTACTGCAAACAGAGGGCCACAAACAGAGGGCGGCAAACAAAAGGTGGCAAACATAGAACGGCAAACAGAGGGTGGCAAATAGAGGGCCCCAAGGAGAGGGTTGCAAATTGAGGTCCCCAAAGCAAGGGCCACAACAGAGTGCAGTTAACTGAGGACAGAAAAAAAGGGCGGCAAAGAGACGGCGGCAAACAGAGGACAGCATACAGGTGGCCCCAAACAGAGGGCGGCAAAGAGAGGGCGGCAACAGAGGTCTCCAAATAGAGGGCAGCAACCAGAGGGCAGCAAACAGAGGGCACCAAACAGAGGGTGGCAAACAGATGGCGGCAAACAGAGGGCAGCAAGCAAAGGCCCCAAACAGACGGCAGCAAACAGAGGGCGGCAAACCAATCACGGCATACAGAGGGCTGGAAACAGAGGGCGGCAAACAGAGGTCGGAAACAGAGGGCGGCAAACAGGGTGCGGCAAACAGACGGCGGCAACCAAAGGCCCCAGAGGGCAGCAAACAGAGGTCGGCAAACAGAGCGTGGCAAACAGAGGGCTGCAAACAGTGGGCGGCAAACAAACGGCTCCAAACAGAAGGCGGGAAACAGAGGGCGGCAAACAGAGGGTGGAAAATAGTGGGCCCCAAACAGAGGGCCCCAAACAGAGGGCAGTAAACAGAGGGCGGCAAACAGAGGGTGGCAAACAGAGGTTCCCAAACAGAGGGCCTCAAACAGAGTGCCGCAAACAGAGGGCGGCAAAAAGAGGCGGCAAAGAGAGGGCGGCAAACAGAAGGCGACAAGCAGAGGGCGGAAAACAGATGGCGGCAAACAGAGGGCCACAAACAGAGGGCACCAAACAGAGGGCGGCATACAGAGGGCGGCAAACAGAGAGCGGCAAACAGAGAGCGGCAAACAGAAGGCGGCAACCAGAGGGCCCCAAACAGAGGGCTCTAAAGAGAGGGTGGCAAACAGATGGCTCCAAACAGAGGGCGGCAAACAGAGGGCAGCAAACAGAGAGTGGCAAACAGAGGGTGGCAAATAGAGGGCGGCAAAGAGGGGGCGGCAAAGAGAGGGCCCCAAATAGAGGGCCGCAAACAGAGGGCAGTAATCAGAGGGTGGCAAACAGAGGGTGACAAACAGAAGGTGGCAAACAGAGGGTGGCAAACAGAGGGCCCAAACAGAGGGCGGCAAACAGTCGGCGGCAAACAGGGGGCCCAAAACAGAAGGCGGCAAATAGAGGGAGGCAAACAGAGGAGGGCAACTGAAGGGCGGCAAACAGATGGCGGCATACAGAGGGCCTCTAACACAGGGCCCCAAACAGATGGCAGCAAACAGAGGGCAGCAAACAGAGGGCGGCAAACAGGGGGCTCCAACAGAGGGCGGCAAGCAGAGGGCAGCAAACAAAGAGCAGCAAACCGAGGGGGGCAAACAGAGGGACGCAAACAGAGGACGGCAAACAGAGTGCGGCAAACAGAGGTCGGCAAAAGATGGCGGCAAACACAGGGCCCCAAACAGTAGGCCCAAAAAAAAGGGCAGTAAACAGAGGGAGGCAAACAGAGCGAGGCAAACAGAGGGCAGGAAACAGAGGGCGGCAAATAGAAGGCGGCAAACAGAGGGCGGCAAACAGAGGACAGCTGATTGCCCCAAACAGAGGGTGGCAAGCAAAGGGCAGCAAACACAGTGCTGCAAACAGAGGGCCCCAAAACAGAGGGCGGAAAACAGAGGGCGGCAAACAGAGGGCCCCAAACTGAGGGCCCCAAAAAGAGGGCGGCAAACAGAAGGCGGGAAACGGGGGCGGCAAACAGAGGGTGGCAAACAGTGGGCGGTTAACAGAGGGAGCCAAACAGAGGACTCCAAACAGAGGGCGGCAAACAGAGGGGGGCAAACAGAGAGCGGAAAACAGAGGACGACAAACTGAGGGCAGCAAACAGAGGGCTGCAAACTGAGGTCCCCAAACAGAAGGCAGCAAACAGAGGGCAGAAAACGGAGGAAGGCAAAAAGAGGACTGCAAACAGAATGCGGCAAACAGAGGGCCACAAAGAGACGGCCCCAAACAGAGTGCAGTTAACAGAGGGCGGCAAACGGAGGGAGGCAAACAAAGGGCCCCAAACAGACGGCGGAACAAGAGGGCGGCAAACAGAGGGCGGCAAACAGAAGGCGGCAAACAGAGGGCAGCAAACAGAGGGCGGCAAACAGAGGGCGGCAATCAGTGGGCGGGAAACAGAGGGCCCCAAACAGAAGGCGGCAAACAGAGGGCGGCAAATGGAGAGTGGCAAACAGAGGGCTCCAAACAGAGGGCGGTAAACAGAGGGCGGCAAACAGAGTGCCCCAAACAGAGGGCGCCAAGCAGCGTGCGGCAAACAGAGAGCGGTAAACAGAGGGCGGCCAAAAGAGGGCGGCAAACAGAGGTCGGCAAACAGTGGGCGGCAACCACAGGGCCCCAAACAGAGGGCAGTGAACAGAGGGCGGCAAACAGAGGGCGGGAAACAGAGTGCCCCAAACAGAGGGCGGCGAATAGAGGGCGGAAAACAGAGGGCGGGAAACAGAGGGCGGCAAACAGAGGGTGCCAAACAGATGGCGGCAAAGAGAGGGAGGCAAACAGAGGGCAGCAAACAGAGGGACTCAAACAGAAGGCGGCAAACAGAGGCCGCCAAACAGAGGGCTGCAAACAGATGGCGGCAAACAGAGGGCCCCAAACAGAGGCCGGCAAAGAGAGGGCAGCAAACAGAGGGGCCCAAACAGAGGGCTGCAAACAGAGGGCGGTTTACGGATCCCGGCAAACAGAGTGCGGCCAACAGAGGGAGGCAAACAGAGGACGGCAAAGAGAGGGCCCCCAACAGATGGCGGCGAACAGATGGCGGCAAACAGAGGTTGGCAAACAGGGGGCGGCAAACACAGGGCCCCAAACAGAGGGCCCCAAACAGAGGGCAGTGAACAGAGGGCGGTAAACAGAGGGCGGCAAACAGAGGGCCCAAACAGAGGGCCCCAAACAGAAGGCGGCAAACAGAATTCGACAAACAGAGGGCCCCAAACAGATGGTGGCAAACAGAGGGCGGCAATCAGAGAGCGCCAAACAGATGGTGGCAAACAGAGGGATGCAAACAGAGGGCAGCAAACAGAGAGCGGTAAACAGAGGGACCCAAACAGTGGGCTGCAAACAGAGGGCGGCAAACAGAGGGCCCCAAACAGACGGAGGGAAAAAAAGGGCGGCAAACAGAGGGCGGCAAGTGGAGAGCGGCAAACTGAGGTCTCCAAACAGAGGGCGGTAAACAGAATGCCCAAAACAGAGGGCGCCAAGCAGTTTGCGGCAAACAGACAGCGGCAAACAGAGGGCGGCCAACAGAGGGAGGCAAACAGAGGGAGGCAAACAGAGGACGGCAAACAGAGGGCGGCGATCAGAGGGTGGCAAAGAGAGGTCGGCAAACAGAGGGCGGTAAACACTGGGCCCCAAACAGAGTGCCCCAAACAGAGGGCAGTGAACAGAGGGCGGCAAACAGAGGGCGGCAAACATAGGGCCCAAACAGAGGGCGGCAAACAGAGGTCGGAAAACAGAATTCGGCAAACAGAGGGCGGAAATCAGAGGATGCCAAACAGATGGCGGCAAACAGAGGGCGGCAATCAGAGGGCAGCAAACAGAGGGACTCAAACAGAAGGCAACAAACAGAGGCCGCCAAACAGAGGGCTGCAAACAGAAGGCGACAAACAGAGGGCAGCAAACAGAGGGCGGCAAACAGAGAGCGGCAAACATAGAGCGGCAAACAGAGGGTGGCAAATAGAGAGCGGCAAACAGAGGGTGGCGAACAGAGTTCTCCAAACAGAGGGTTGCAAACAGAGGGAGGCAAACAGAGTTCGGCAAACAGAGGGCTGCAAACTGAGGGCTCCAAACAGAGGGTGGTAAACAGAGAGCGGCAAACAGAGGGCAACAAACAGAGTGCCCCAAACAGAGGGCGGCAAGCAGAGGCCGGCAAACAGAGGGTGGCAAACAGAGGGTGGCAAACAGAGGGCGGCAAACAGAGGGCCCAAAAAGACGGCCCCAAACAAAGGGCAGAAATCAGAGGGTGGCAAATGACTGCAGCAAACAGAGTGAGGCAAACAGAGGGCAGCAAACAGAGGGCGGCAAAGAGAGGGCGACAAACAGAGGGCAGCAAACACAGGGCGGCAATCAGTGGGCGGCAAACAGAGAGCCCCAAACAGAAGGCGGCAAACAGAGAGCGGCAAATGGAGAGTGGCAAACAGAGGGCTCCAAACAGAGGGCGGTAAACAGAGGGTGGCAAACAGAATGCCCCAAACAGAGGGCGCCAAGCAGAGGGCAGAAAAAAGAAAGCGGCAAACAGAGGGCGGCCAACAGAGGGAGGCAAACAGAGGACGGCTTTGAGAGGGCCCCAAACAGAGGGCAGTGAAGAGAAGGCGGCAAACAGAGGGGGCGGCAACCACAGGGCCCCAAACAGAGGGCCCCAAACAGAGGGTGGCGAATAGAGGGCGGAAAACAGCGGGCGGCAAACATAGGTCCCAAACAGAGGGCGGCAAACAGAGGGCGGCAATCAGAGGGTGCCAAACAGATGGCGGCAAACAGAGGGAGGCAAACAGAGGGCAGCAAACAGAGGGCCGCAAACAGAAGGCAGCAAACAGAGGCCGCCAAACAGAGGGCTGCAAACAGATGGCGGCAAACAGAGGGCCCCAAACAGAGGGCGGCAAAGAGAGGGTGGCAAACAGAAGGTCCCAAACAGAGGGCTGCAAACAGAAGGCGGTTTACGGAGCCCGGCAAACAGAGTGCGGCAAACAGAGAGTGGGAAACAGAGAGCGGCAAAGATAGTGCGGCAAACAGAGCGTGGCAATTAGAGGCAGCAATCAGAGGGCGGCAAACAGAGAGCGGCAAACAGAGGGCGGCAAACAGAGGGTGGCAAACTGAGGGCGGCAAACAGAGGGCCCCAAAAAGATGGCCTTAAACAGAGGGCAGTAAACAGATGGGCGGCAAACAGATTGCAGCAAACAGAGTGAGGCAAACAGAGGGCGACAAACAGCGGGCGGCAAACAGAGGGCGGCGAACAGAGGGCCCCAAACAGAGGGCGGCAAACATAGTGCCCCAAACAGAGGGCGACAAACAGAGGGCCCCAAACAGAGACGCCAAACAGAGGGCGGCAAGCAGAAGGCGGCAAACAGAGGGAGAAAATAGAGAGCGGCAATCAGAAGGCGGCAAATAGAGGGCGGCAAAAAGACGGCCCAAAACAAAGGGCAGAAAACAGAGGGCGGCAAACAGACTGCGGCAAACAGAGCGAGGCAAACAGAGGGCAGCAAAAGAGGGCGGCAAACAGAGGGCCCCAAACAGAGGGCAGCAAACAGACAGCGGCAAACAGAGGGCCCCAAACAGAAGGCGGCAAACAGAGGGCGGCAAATGGAGAGTGGCAAACAGAGGGCTCCAAACAGAGGGCGGGAAACAGAGGGTGGCAAACTGAGGGCGGCAAACAGAGGGCCCCAAAAAGATGGCCTTAAACAGAGGGCAGTAAACAGATGGGCGGCAAACAGATTGCAGCAAACAGAGTGAGGCAAACAAAGGGCGACAAACAGCGGGCGGCAAACAGAGGGCGGCGAACAGAGGGCCCCAAACAGAGGGCAGCAAACAGAGGGCGGCAAACATAGTGCCCCAAACAGAGGGCCCCAAACAGAGACGCCAAACAGAGGGCGGCAAGCAGAAGGCGGCAAACAGAGGGAGAAAATAGAGAGCGGCAATCAGAAGGCGGCAAATAGAGGGCGGCAAAAAGACAGCCCAGAACAAAGGGCAGAAAACAGAGGGCGGCAAACAGACTGCGGCAAACAGAGTGAGGCAAACAGAGGGCAGCAAAAGAGGGCGGCAAACAGAGGGCCCCAAACAGAGGGCAGCAAACAGAGAGCGGCAAACAGAGGGCCCCAAACAGAAGGCGGCAAACAGAGGGCGGCAAATGGAGAGTGGCAAACAGAGGGCTCCAAACAGAGGGCGGGAAACAGAGGGCGGCAAACAGAGGGCGGCCAACAGCAGGAGGCAAACAGAGAGAAGCAAACAGAGGACGGCAAAGAGAGGGCCCCAAACAGAGGTCGGTGAACAGAGCGCCCCAAACAGAGGGCGGCAATCAGTGGGCGACAAACAGAGGGCCCCAAACAGAAGGTGGCAAACAGAGGGTGGCAAATGGAGAGTGGCAAACTGAGGGCTCCAAACAGAGGGCGGCAAACAGAGGGCGGCAAACAGAGGGCGGCCAACAGCAAGAGGCAAACAGAGGGAGGCAAACAGAGGACAGCAAAGAGAGAGCCCCAAACAGACGGCGGGGAACACAGGGCCCCAAACAGAGGGCGGCAATCAGTGGGCAGCAAACAGAGGGCCCCAAACAGAAGGCGGCAAACAGAGGGCGGCAAATGGAGAGTGGCAAACAGAGGGCTCCAAACAGAGGGCGGTAAACAGAGGGTGGCAAACAGAGTGCCCCAAACAGAGGGCGCCAAGCAGAGGGCGGAAAAAAGAAAGCGGCAAACAGAGGGCTGCCAACAGAGGGAGGCAAACAGAGGACGGCTTTGAGAGGGCCCCAAACAGAGGGCAGTGAAGAGAAGGCGGCAAACAGAGGGGGCGGCAACCACAGGGCCCCAAACAGAGGGCCCCGAACAGAGGGTGGCGAATAGAGGGCGGAAAACAGCGGGCGGCAAACATAGGGCCCAAACAGAGGGCGGCAATCAGAGGGTGCCAAACAGATGGCGGCAAACAGAGGGAGGCAAACAGAGGGCAGCAAACAGAGGGACTCAAACAGAAGGCAGCAAACAGAGGCCGCCAAACAGAGGGCTGCAAACAGATGGCGGCAAACAGAGGGCCCCAAACAGAGGGCGGCAAAGAGAGGGTGACAAACAGAAGGGCCCAAACAGAGGGCTGCAAACAGAAGGCGGTTTACGGAGCCCGGCAAACAGAGTGCGGCAAACAGAGAGTGGGAAACAGAGGGCGGCAAACAGCTGGCTCCAAACAGAGGGTGGCAAACAGAGGGAGGCAGACAGAGGGCGGAAAACAGAGGGTGGCAAACAGAGAGCGGCAACCAGAGGGCGGCAATCAGAGGGCCTCAAACAGAAGGCGGTGATCAAAGGGCGGCAGATAGAAGGCGGCAAAAGAGGGCCCCATACAGAGGGCGACAAACAGATGGCCCCAAACAGAGGGCAGAAAACAGAGGCGGCAATCAGAGTGTGACAAACAGATGGCAGCAAACAGAGGGAGGCAAACAGAGGGCGGCAAACAGAGGGCGGTAAACAGAGGGACCCAAACAGTGGGCTGCAAACAGAGGGTGGCAAACAGAGGACAGCAAACAGAGGAACTCAAACAGAAGGCGGCAAACAGAGACCGCCAAACAGAGGGTTGCAAACAGAAGGCGACAAACAGAGGGCGGCAAACAGAGGGCGGCAAACAGAGAGCGGCAAAGATATTGCGGCAAACAGAGCATGGCAATTAGAGGGCAGCAATCAGAGGGCAGCAAACAGAGAGCGGCAAACAGAGGGCGGCAAACAGAGGGCGGCAAACAGAGGGCGGCAAACAGAGGGTGGCAAACAGAGGGCGGCAAACAAATGACCCCAAACAGAGGGCGGCAAACAGAAGGCGGCAAACAGATTGCAGCAAACAGAGGGCGGCAAACAGTGGGCGGCAAACAGAGGGCGGCAAACAGAGGGCGGCAAACAGAGGGCAGCGAACAGAGGGCGGCAAACAGAGGGCGGCAAACAGAGGGCGGCAAACAGAGGGCGGCAAACAGAGGGCGGCAAACAGAGGGCGGCAAACAGAGGGCGGCAAACAGAGGGCGGCAAACAGAGGGCTGCAAACAGAGGGCTGCAAACAGAGGGTGGCAAACTGAGGGCCAAAAACAGAGGGCCAAAAACAGAGGGCGGCAAACAGAGGGCGGCAAACAGAGGGCGGCAAACAGAGGGCGGCAAACAGAGGGCGGAAAACAGAGGGCGGCAAACAGAGGGCGGCAAACAGAGGGCGGCAAACAGAGGGCGGCGAACAGAGGGCGGCGAACAGAGGGCGGCGAACAGAGGGCGGCGAACAGAGGGCGGCAAACAGAGGGCGGCAAACAGAGGGCGGCAAACAGAGGGCGGCAAACAGAGGGCGGCAAACAGAGGGCGGCAAACAGAGGGCAGCAAACAGAGGGCGGCAAACAGAGGGTGGCAAACACAGGGCGGCAAACACAGGGCGGCAAACACAGCGCAGCAAAAAGTAGGCAGCAAACACAGGGCGGCAAACAGACTGCGGCAAACAGAGGGCGGCAAACAGAGGGCGGCAAACAGAGGGCGGCAAACAGAGGGCGGCAAACAGAGGGCGGCAAACAGAGGGCGGCAAACAGAGGGCGGCAAACAGAACGCGGCAAACAGAGCGCGGCAAACAGAGCGCGGCAAATAGAGCACGGCAAACAGAGGGCGGCAAACAGAGGGCGGCAAACAGAGGGCGGCAAACAGAGGGCGGCAAACAGAGGGCAGCAATCAGAGAGCGGAAAACAGAGGGCCCCAAAAAGAGGGCCCCAAATAGAGGGCAGTAAACAGAGCGCCCCAAACAGAGGGTGGCAGACAGTGGGCAGCAAACAGAGGGCGGCAAACAGAGGGCGGCAAACAGAGGGCGGCAAACAGAGGGCGGCAAACAGAGGGCGGCAACCAGAGGGCGGCAAACAGAGGGCGGCAAACAGAGGGCGGCAAACAGAGGGCGGCAAACAGAGGGCGGCAAACAGAGGGCGGCAAACAGAGGGCGGCAAACAGAGGCCGGCAAACAGACGATGGCAAACACAGGGCCCCAAACAGAGGGCGGCAAACAGAGGGCGGCAAACAGAGGGCCCCAAACAGAAGGCGGCAAACAGAGGGCGGCATATGGAGAGTGGCAAACAGAGGGCTCCAAACAGAGGGCGGGAAACAGAGGGTGGCAAACACAGGGCAGCAATGAGAGTGCCACAAACAGAGGGTGCCAAGCAGCGTGCAGCAAACAGAGAGCGGCAAACAGAGGGCGGCCAGAAGAGGGACGCAAACAGAGGTCGGCAATCAGGGGGCGGCAAACAGAGGGCGGCAAACATGGGGCCCAAACAGAGGGCGGCAAACAGAGGGCGGCAAACAGAATTCGGCAAACAGAGGGCGGCAATCAGAGGGTGCCAAACAGATGGCTACAAACAGTGACGGCAAACAGAGGGCGGCCAACAGCAGGAGGCAAACAGAGGGAGGCAAACAGGGGGCGGCAAACAGAGGGCGCCAGCAGAGGGCGGCAAACAGAGGGCGGGAAACAGAGGGCCCCAAACAGAAGACGGCAAACAGAGGGCGGAAAACAGAAGGAGGCGAAAAGAGTGCAGCAAACAGAGGGTGGCAAACAGAGGGCCAAAAATAGAGGGCGGCAAACCGAGGGCGGCAAACAGAGGGCCCCAAACTGAGGGCAGTATCAGTGGGCTGCAAACAGAGGGCGGCAAAGAGAGGGCAGCAAACAGAGGGACTCAAACAGAAGGCGGCAAACAGAGACCGCCAAACAGAGGGCTGCAAACAGAAGGCAACAAACAGAGGGAGGCAAACAGAGGGTGGCAAACAGAGAGCGGCAAACATAGAGTGGCAAACAGAGCGTGGCAAACACAGGGCAGCAATCAGAGGGCGGCAAACAGAGAGCGGCAAACAGAGGGCGGCAAACAGAGGGCCCCAAAAAGAGGGCCTTAAACAGAGGGCAGTAAACAGATGGGCGGCAAACAGATTGCGGCAAACAGAGTGAGGCAAACAGAGGGCGACAAACAGAGGGCGACAAACAAAGGGCGGAAAACAGAGGGCCCAAAACAGAGGGCAGTAAACAGAGGGCGGCAAACATAGTTCACCAAACAGGTGGCAGAAAGCAGAGGGCGGCAAACAGAGGGCAACAAACAGAGGGCGTCAAACAGAGGGCGGCAAACAGAGGGCCCCAAACAGAGGGCATCAAACAGAGGGTGGCAAACACACAGCAGGAGGCAAACAGAGGGAGGCAAACAGAGGACGGCAAAGAGAGGGCCCCAAACAGATGGCGGCGAACAGAGGGCGGCAAACAGAGGTCGGCAAACAGGGGGCGGCAAACAGAGGGCCCAAACAGAGGGCGGCAATAATAGGGCGGCAAACAGAAGGCAGCAAACAGAGGGCCGCAAACAGAGGGCGGCAAACAGAGGGCCCCCAACAGAGGACCCCAATCAGAGTGCAATTAACAGAGGGCAGCAAACATAGTGCAGCAAACAGAGGGCGACAAACTGAGGGCAGTAGTCAGAGGGTGGCAAACAGAGGTACCCAAACAGGAGGTGGCAAACAGCGGGTGGCAAATAGAGGGCGGCAAACAGAGGGCGGCAAACAAAGGCCCCAAATAGAGGGCAGCAAACAGAGGGCGGCAAGCAGAGCACAGCAAACAGAGGGCTGCAAACAGAGGTTTGCAAAGAGAGGGCGGCAAACAGAGGGCGGCAAAAAGGGGACAGCAAACGGAGGGCCACAAACAGAGAGCGCCAAACAGAGGGCGGCAAACATAAGGCGGCAAACAGTGCGCCACAAACAGAGGGCGGCAAACAGAGGACGGCAAACAGAGTACCCCAAACAGAGGGCAGCAAGCAGAGGACGGCAAACAGAGGGCGGCAAACAGAGGGCGGCAAACAGAAGGAGGCAAACATAGGATGGCAACCAGAGGCCGGCAAAGAGATGGTGGCAAAGAGAGGGCAGTAAACAGAGGGTGGCGAATAGAGGTTGGCAAACAGAGGGCCCAAACAGAGGGCAGCAAACAGAAGGCGGCAAACAGCGGGCCCCAAACAGAGGGCGGCAAACAGAGGGTGGCAAACAGAGGGCCCCAAACAGAAGGCAGCAAACAGAGGGCGGCAAATGGAGAGTGGCAAACAGAGGGCTCCAAACAGAGGGCGGGAAACAAAGGGCAGCATACAGAGGGCGGCCAACAGCAGGAGGCAAACAGAGGGAGGCAAACAGAGGATGGCAAAGAGAGTGCCCCAAACAGATAGCGGCGAGCAGAGGGCTGCAAACAGAGGTCGGCAAACAGGGGGCGGCAAACAGAGGGCCCAAACAGAGGGCCCCAAACAGAGGGCAGTGAACAGAGGGTGGCAAACAGAATTTGGTGAACAGAGGGCCACAAACAGAGGGCGGCAAACAGAAGGTGGCAATCAGAGAGCGCCAAACTGATGGCAGCAAACAGAGGGCGGCAAACAAAGGGCGGTAAACAGAGGGACCCAAACAGTGGGCTGCAAACAGAGGGTGGCAAAAAGAGGGCCCCAAACAGAAGGTGGCAAACTGAAGGCGGCAAACAGAGGGCGGCAAATGGAGAGCGGCAAACAGAGGACTCAAAAAAGAGAGCGGTAAACAGAGGGTGGCAAACAGAGGGCGGCAATGAGAGTGCCACAAACAGAGGGTGCCAAGCAGCGTGCGGCAAACAGAGTGCGGCAAACAGAGGGCGGCCAAAAGAGGGGGGCAAACAGCGGTCGGCAATCAGGGGGCGGCAAACACAGGGCCCCAAACTGAGGGTCCCAAACAGAGGGCAGTGAACAGAGGGACGCAAACAGAGGGCGGCAAACATGGGGCCCAAACAAAGGGCAGCAAACAGAGGGCGGCAAACAGAATTAGGCAAACAGAGGGAGGCAATCAGAGGGTGCCAAACAGACGGCAGCAAACAGTGGGCTCCAAACAGAGGGCGGCAAGCAGAGGGCAGCAAACAGAGAGCAGCAAATAAAGGCCCCAAACAGAGGGCAGCAAACAGAGGGCGGCAATAAGAGCGTGGCAAACATAAGGCAGCAAACAGAGGGCCCCAAACAGAGTGCAGCAACAGAGGGAGGTAAACAGAGGGAGGCAAAAGGAGGAAGGCAAACAGAGGGCGTCAAACAGAGGGCGGCAATAAAGGGCGGCAAACAGAGGGCAGCAAACAGAGGGATGCAAACAGAAGGCGGCAAACAGAGGGCACCAGAGGCCGGCAAACAGAGGGCCCCAAACAGAGGGCAGAAAATAATGGGCGGCAAACAGAGGGCTGCAAACAGATGGCCCCAAACAGAGGGCGGCAAACAGAGGGAGGAAAACAGAAGGAGGCGAAAAGAGTGCAGCAAACAGAGGGTGGCAAACAGAGGGCCAAAAACAGAGGGTGGCAAACCGAGGGCGGCAAACAGAGGGCACCAAACTGAGGGCAGTATCAGTGGGTGGCAAACAGAGGGTGGCAAACAGAGGGCGGTAAACAGAGGGACCCAAACAGTGGGCTGCAAACAGAGGGCGGCAAACAGAGGGCACAAAACAGAGGGACTCAAACAGAAGGCGGCAAACAGAGACCGCCAAACAGAGGGCTGCAAACAGAAGGCGACAAACAGAGGGCGGCAAACAGAGGGCGCCAAACAGAGAGGGGCAAACATAGAGCGGCAAACAGCGCGTGGCAAATAGAGGGCAGCAATCAGAGGGCCGCAAACAGAGGGCGGCAAACAGAGGGCGGCAAACAGCGGGGCCCAAACAGAGGGCCACAAACAGAGGGCGGTTTACGGTGCCTGGCAAACAGAGTGCGGCAAAGAGAGCGGCAAACAGAGGCCGGCAAACAGAGGTCCGCAAACAGAGGGAGGCAAACAGAGGTCGCCAAACAGAAGGCGGAAAACAGAGGGCGGCAAACAGAGGGTGGCAAACAGACGGCAGGAAACAGAGGGCGGCAAACAGAGGGCGGCATACAGAGGGCATCAAACAGTGGGTGTCAAACAGTGGGCGGCAGCAAAGGGCCCAAACAGAGGAACCCAAGCAGAGCGCAGTAAAGAGTGGGCGGAAACAGAGGGCAGCAAACAGAGGGCCTCAAACAGAAGGCAGTGATCAGAGAGCGGCAAAGTGAAGGTGGCAAACAGAGGGCCCCAAACAGAGGGCGGCAAGGAGAGGGCCCCAAACAGACGGCGGGAAACAAAGGGTGGCAAACCGAGGGTGGCAAAAAGAGGGTGGCAGAAAGAGGGCATCAAAGAGAGGGAGGCGAACAGAGGATGGAAAACAGAGGGCGGCAAACAGAGGGCAGCAAACAGAGGGCGGCAACAGAGGGCCCCAAAGAGATGGCCGCAAACAGAGGGCAATTAACAGAGGGCGGCAAACAGAGGGCGGCAAACAGTGGGAGATAAACAGAGGGCGGCAAACAGAGGGCCCCAAACAGAGGGACCCAAACAAAGGGCAGCATAGAGAGGGTGGCAAACAGAGGGCGGCAAATACAGGGCAACAACAGAGGGAGGCAAGCAGAGGGCGGCATACAGAGGGGGGCAAACCGAGGGCGGAATACAGATGGCGGCAAGCAGAGGGCGGCAAACAAAGGCCCCAAACAGAGTGCAGCAAACAGAGGGCCGCAAACAGACTGCGGCAAACAGAGGGCTGCAAACAGAGGGCGGCAAACAGAGGGCGGCAAACAGAGGGCGGCAAACAGAGGGCGGCAAACAAAGGCCCCAAACAGAGGGCAGCAAACAGAGGGTGGCAAATAGAGCGTGGCAAACAGAGGGCTGCAAACAGTGGGCGCAAACAGAGGGCGGCAAACACAGGGCCCGAAACAGAGGGCGGCAAACAGAGGGCGGCAAACAGAGGGCCCCAAACAGAGGACCCCAATCAGAGTGCAATTAACAGAGGGCAGCAAACATAGTGCAGCAAACAGAGGGCGACAAACCGAGGGCAATAGTCAGAGGGTGGCAAACAGAGGTACCCAAACAGGAGTTGCCAAACAGCGGGTGGCAAATAGAGGGCGGCAAACAGAGGGCGGCAAACAAAGGCCCCAAACAGAGGGCAGCAAACAGAGGGCGGCAAAGAGAGGCAGCAAACATAAGGCGGCAAACAGTGGGCCACAAACAGAGGGCGGCAAACAGAGGGCGGCAAACAGAGTACCCCAAACAGACGGCAGCAAGCAGAGGACGGAAAACAGAGGGCAGCAAACAGAGGGCGGCAATCAGAAGGAGGCAAACATAGGATGGCAAACAGAGGCCGGCAAAGAGAGGGTGGCAAACAGAGGGCGGCAAACAGAGGGCGGTGAATAGAGGTTGGCAAACAGAGGGCCCAAACAGAGGGCAGCAAACAGAGGACGGCAAACAGCGGGCCCCAAACAGAGAGCGGCAAACAGAGGGCGGCAAACAGAGGGTGGCAAGCAGAGGGGCCGAAAAAGAGGGCGACAAACAGTGGGCCCCAAACAGAGGGACGCAAACAGAGGGCAGTAAACAGAGGGCAGCAAACAGAGATCGGCAAAGAGAGGGCGGCAAACAGAGGGCCCAAAAAAGAGGGCGGCAAACAGATGGCGCAAAGAGAGGTCCCCAAACAGAGGGCGCAAACAGAGGGTGGCAAACAGAGGGCGGCAAACAGAGGGCCCCAAACAGAGGGCAGCACACAGAAGTCCCCATACAGAAGGCGGCAAACAGAGGGCGGCAAACAGAGGGTGGCATACAGAGGGCGGCAAAAAGAGGGACCCAAACAGAAGGCGGCAAACAGGAGGTGGCAAACAGCGGGTGGCAAACAGAGGGCGGCAAACAGAGGGCGGCAAACAAAGGCCCCAAACAGAGGGCAGCAAACAGAGGATGGCAAGCAGAGTGCAGCAAACAGAGGGCTGCAAACAGAGGGTTGCAAATAGAGGGCGGCAAACAGAGGGCGGCAAAAAGAGGACGGCAAACGGAGGGCCACAAACAGAGAGCGCCAAACAGAGGGTGGCAAACATAAGGCGGCAAACAGAGTCCCCGAAACAGAGGGCAGCAAGCAGAGGATGGCAAACAGAGGGCAGCAAACAGAGGGCGGCAAACAGAAGGAGGCAAACATAGTATGGCAAACAGAGGCCGGCAAAGTGAGGGTGGCAAACAGAGGGCGGCAAACAGAGGGCCCCAAGCAGAGGGCGGCGATTAGAGGTTGGCAAACAGAGGGCCCAAACAGAGGGCAGCAAACAGAGGACGGCAAACAGCGGGCCCCAAGCAGAGGGGCCGAAAAAGACGGCGGCAGCAGTGGGCCCCAAACAGAGGGCCGCAAACAGAGGGCAGTAAACAGAGGGTGGCAAACAGAGTTCGGCAAAGAGAGGGCGGCAAGCAAAGGGCCCAAAAAAGAGGGCGGCAAAGAGATGGCGGCAAAGAGAGGTCCCCAAACAGAGGGCACAAACAGAGGGTGGCAAACAGAGGGCGGCAAACAGAGGGCGGCAAACAGAGGGTGGCATACAGAGGGCAGCAAACAGAGGGACCCAAACAGAAATCGGCAAACAGAGGGTGGCAAACAGAGGGTGGCAAACAGAGGGCAGCAAACAGAGGTCGGCAAACAGAGGGCCCCAATCAGAGGGCAGCAAACAGAGGGTGGCGAACAGATTGCGGCAAACAGAGAGCGGCACACAGAGGCGGTAAACAGAGGGCCCAAACAGAGGACAGCAGACAGAGGGTAGCAAATAGAGGGCTGCAAACACAGTGTGACAAACAGTGGGTAGCAAACAGAGGGCTCCAAACATGTGGTGGCATACAGAGGGATGCTAACAGAGGGCGGCCAGCAGATTGCAGCAAACAGAGGGTGGCAAATAGAGGGCGGCAAACAGAGGGCGGCAAACAGAGGGAGGCAAACAGGGAGCGGCAAACAGAGGGCACCAAACAGAGGGCACAAAACAGAGAGCAGCAAACAGAGGGCGGCAAACAGAGGGCGGCAAACAGAAGGCCCCAAACAGAATACAGCAAACACAGGGCGGCAAACACAGGGCAGCAAACAGAGGGCGACAAACAGAGGGAGGAAAACAGAGGGCCCCAAATAGAGGGGGGCAAACAGAGGGTGGCAAAGAGAGGCCTCCAAACAGAAGGCGGCAAACAGAGGCCAGCAAACAGAGGCCAGCAAACAGAGGGCGACAAACAGAGCGCAGCAAAAAGAGGGCCATTAGCAGAGGGCAGCAAACAGACGGCGGCAAACACAGGGCGGCAAACAATGGGCGGCAGCAGAGGGCAGCAACCGAGGGTGGCAAACAGAGGGCGGCAAAAAGAGGGCCCCAAACAGAGGACGGCAAACAGAGGGCGGCAAACAGAGGGAGGCAAACAGTGGGAGGAAAACTGAGGACAGCAAACAGAGGGTCCCATAGAGAGGGCGGCAAACAGACGCAGCAAACAGAGTGCCCCAAACAGAGTGCCCCAAACAGAGGGCCCCAAACAGAGGGCGGTGAATAGAAGTTGGCAAACAGCGGGCCCCAAGCAGAGGGCAGCAAACAGAGGGCAGTAAACAGAGGGCGGCAAACAGAGTTCAGCAAAGAGAGGGCGGCAAACAGAGGGCCCAAAAACGAGGGCGGCAGAGAGATGGCGCCCAAACAGAGAGGTCCCCAAACAGAGGGCGCAAACAGAGGGCGGCAAACAGAGGGCGGGAAACAGAAGTCCCCATACAGAAGGCGGCAAACAGAGGGCGGCAAACAGAGGGTGGCAAACAGAGGGCAGCAAACAGAGTTCGGCAAACAGAGGGCCCCAATCAGAGGGCAGCAAACAGAGGGCGGCAAACAGATTGTGGCAAACAGAGAGCGGCACACAGAGGCGGTAAACAGAGGGCCCAAACACAGGGCAGCAGACAGAGGGCGGCAAATAGAGGGCGGCAAACACAGTGCAACAAACAGTGGGTGGCAAACAGAGGGCTCCAAACATGGGGCGGCATACAGAGGGACGCTAAGAGAGGGCGGCAAACAGAGGGCGGCCAGCAGAGTGCAGCAAACAGAGGGTGGCAAATAGAGGGCGGCAAATAGAGGGCACCAAACAGAGGGCACAAAACAGAGGGCAGCAAACAGAGGGCAGCAAACAGAGGGCCACAAATGGAATTTGAAAAACAGAGGGTGGAAAACAGAGGGCGGCAAACAGAGGGCGGCAAACAGAAGGCCCCAAACAGAATACAGCAAACACAGAGCAGCAAACACAGGGCAGCAAACAGAGGGCGACAAACTGAGGGAGGAAAACAGAGGGCCCCAAATAGAGTGTGCAAACAGAGGAGGGCAAACAGAGGGTGGCAAAGAGAGGCCTCCAAACAGAAGGCGGCAAACAGAGGTCATGAAACAGAGGGCAGCAAACAGAGGGCGACAAACAGATGGCGGTAAACAGAGCGCGGCAAAAGAGGGCCATAAACAGAGGGCGGCATACAGACGGCGGCAAACACAGGGTGGCAAACAGAGGGCGGAAGCAGAGGGCAGCAACCGAGGGCGTCAAACAGAGGGCGGCAAAAAGAGGGCCCCAAACAGAGGACGGCAAACAGAGGGCGGCAAACAGATGGCGGCAAAAAGATGGCCCCAAGCAGGGTTCTGCAAAAGGAGGGCAGCAAACAGAGGGTGACAAACAGAGGGCACCAAATAGATGGCGGCAAACAGAGGGCTGCAAACAGAAGGCAGCAAACAGCGGGCGGCAAACAGAGGGCGGCAAACATAGTGCAGCAAACAGATGGCAGCAAACAGAGGGCGGCAAACATAGGGCCCCAACTAGAGGGCGACAAACAGAGGGCGGCATACAGAAGGCGGCAAACAGAGGGCCCCAAACAGGAGGCGGCAAACAGAGGGCTGCAAACAGAAGGCAGCAAACAGCGGGCGGCAAACAGAGGGCGGCAAACATAGTGCAGCAAACAGATGGCAGCAAACAGAGGGCGGCAAACATAGGGCCCCAACTAGAGGGCGACAAACAGAGGGCGGCATACAGAAGGCGGCAAACAGAGGGCCCCAAATAGGAGGCGGCAAACAGAGGGCTGCAAACAGAAGGCAGCAAACAGCGGGCGGCAAACAGAGGGCGGCAAACATAGTGCAGCAAACAGATGGCAGCAAACAGAGGGCGGCAAACATAGGGCCCCAACTAGAGGGCGACAAACAGAGGGCGGCATACAGAAGGCGGCAAACAGAGGGCCCCAAACAGGAGGCGGCAAACAGAGGGCGGCAAACAGAAGGCTCCAAACAGAGGGTCTCAAACAGATGGCGGCAAACAGAGGGCCGCAAACAGAGGGCGGCAAACAGAGGGCAGCAAACAGTGTCCCCCAAACAGAGGGTGGCAAGCAGAGGGCGGCAAACAGAGGGCGGCAAACAGAGGGTGGCAAACAGAGGGAGGCAAACAGGGGGAGGAAAACTGAGGACTGCAAACAGAGGGTCCCATAGAGAGGGCGGCAAACAGACGCAGAAAACAGAGTGCCCCAAACAGAGGGCGGTAAGCAGAGGGCAGCAAACAGAGGGCGGCACACAGAGGGCGGCAAACAGAGAGAGGCAAACAAAGGACAACATCAGAGGGCCCCAAACAGAGGGCGGCAAACAGAAGGCTCCAAACAGAGGGCGGTAAACAGAGTGGGACAAACAGTGGGCGACAAACAGAGGGATGCAAACAGTGAGCGGCAAACAGAGGGCCACAAACAGAAGGCGGCAAACAGAGGGCCACAAACAGAAGGCGGCAAACACAGGGCCACAAACGGACAGCGGCAAACAGAAGGAGGCAAACATAGGCCGGCAAACAGATTGCGGCAAACAGACGGCGGCAAACAGAGGTCCCCAAACACAGTGCAACGAACAGAGGGCTCCAAACAGAGGGCCCCAAACAGAGGGCAGTAAACAGAGGGTGGCAAACTGAGGGCGGCAAACAGAGGGCAGCAAACAGAGGGCAG
The DNA here is from genome assembly GCA_024679065.1 of Sphyrna mokarran. Lineage (NCBI taxonomy): Eukaryota > Metazoa > Chordata > Chondrichthyes > Carcharhiniformes > Carcharhinidae > Sphyrna > Sphyrna mokarran. Next base: position 145,032 of record JAGIQG010000053.1, read on the forward strand.
AAAACAGTGGGCGGCAAACAGTGGGCCCCAAACAGAGGGCCCCAAAAAGAGGGCAGTAGACAGAGGGCAGCAAACAGAGGGCGGCAGAGAGATGTTGGCAAACAGAAGGACCCAAACAAAGGGCGGCAAACAGATGGCAGCAAACAGAGGGCAGCAACCAGAGGGCGGCAAACAGCGGGCAGCAAACAGAGGGCCCCAAACAGAGGGCGGAAAACAGAGGGTGGCACACAAATGGGGACAAACAGAGGGCGGCAAACATTGGGCCCCAAACAGAGGGCGGCAAACAACGGGTGGCAAACAGAGTGCGGGAAACAGAGGACCCCAAACAGAGAGCGGAAAACAGAGGGGGGCAAACAGAGGGTGGCAAACAGAGGGTGGCAAACAGAGGGAGGCAAAAAGAGGATGGCAAACAGAGGGTGGAAAACAGAGGGCAGCAAACAGAGGGCGGCAAACAGAGGGCGGCAAACAGTGGGCCCCAAACAGAGGGCCCCAAACAGAGGGCGGCAAACAGAGGGCGGCAAAGAGATGTTGGCCAGCAGAGGGACCCAAACAAATGGGGACAAACAGAGGGCGGCAAACATTGGGCCCCAAACAGAGGGCGGAAAACAGAGGGCGGCACACAAATGGGGACAAACAGAGGGCAGCAAACATTGGTCCCCAAACAGAGGGCGGAAAACAGAGGGCGGCACACAAATGGGGACAAACAGAGGGCAGCAAACATTGGGCCCCAAACAGAGGGGGGCAAACAGAGGGCAGCAAACAGAATCCCCCAAACAGGGGGCCCCAAACCGAGGGCAGAAAACAGCGGGCGGCAAACAGAGTGCAGCAAACAGAGGGATGCAAACAGATGGCGGCAAACAGAGGGCACCAAACAGAGGGAGACAAACAGAGGGCAGCAAACAGAGGGCGGCAAACAGTGTCCCAATCAGAGGTCAGCAAACAGACGGCGCCAAACAGACGGAGGCAAAGATAGGTCGGCAAACAGAAGGCGGCAAAGAGAAGGCGGCAAACAGAGAGCACCAAACAGAGGGGGGAAAACAGAGGACGGCAAACAGAGGGCGGCAAAAAGAGGGTGGCAACAGAGGGACCAAACAGAGGGCAGCAAACAGAGGGCGGGCTAAAGAGGCAGCAAACAGAGGGTGGCAAGCATTGGCCCCAAACAGAAGGCGTCAAACAGAGGGCATCAAACAGATGGTGGCAAACAGAGGGCGGCAAACAGAGGGCCCCATACAGAGGGAAGCAAAAAGAGGGCGGCAAACAGATTGCAGCAAACAGAGGGATGCAAACAGAGGGCGGCAAACAGAGGGCGCCAAACGGAGGGCGCCAAACAGAGGGCCCCAACCAGAGGGCGGTAACAGAGGGCGGTAACAGAGGGCGGTAACAGAGGGCGGCAAACAGAGTGCAGCAAACAGAGGGATGCAAACAGAAGGCAGCAAACTGAGAGCACCAACCAGAGGGAGACAAACAGAGATCAGCAAACAGACGGCGCCAAACAGACAGAGGCAAACATAGGGTGGCAAACAGAGGTCGGCAAACAGAAGGCGGCAAAGAGAAGGTGGCAAACAGAGGGCCCCAAACAGAGGGGGGAAAACAGCGGACGGCAAACAGAAGGTGGCAAAAAGAGGGTGGCAAACAGAGGGAACAAACAGAGGGCAGCAAACAAAGGGCGACCCAAAGAAGGCCCCAAACAGAAGGCGGCAAACTGAGGGCGGCAAACGGAGGGAGGCAAACAGAGGGAGTCTAACAAAGAGCGGCAAACAGAGGGCGGCAAACAGAGGCGGCAAACAGAGGGTGGCAAACACAGGGACCCAAACAAATGGCGGCATACAGAGGGCGGCAAACAGAGTGTGGCAAACAAAGGGCCCCAAACTGAAGGCGGCAAATGAGGGCGCAAACAGAGTGTGGCAAACAGAGGGCCCCAAACTGAAGGCGGCAAACAGAGGGGGGCAAACAGAGGGCGTCAAACAGAGGGCAGCAAACACAGGAAGGCAAACAGAGCGCCCCAAACGGACGCAGGGAAACAGAAGGAGGCAAACATAGGCTGGCAAACGGAGGGCGGCTAACAGACGGGGGCAAACAGAGGGCCCCAAACAGAGTGCGGCAAACAGATGGAGGTAAACAGAGGGAGGCAAAAAGAGGAAGGCAAACAGAGGGCAGCAATAATAGGGCGGCAAACAGAGGGCAGCAAACAGAGGGATGCAAACAGAAGGCGGCAAACAGAGGGCACCAAACAGAGGGTGACAAACAGAGGGCACCATACAGAGGGTACCAAACAGAGGGCACCATACACCAATCAGAGGTCTGCAAACAGACGGCGCAAAGCAGACGGAGGCAAACATAGGGCGGCAAACAGAGGTTGGCAAACAGAAGACGGCAAAGTGAAGGCGGCAAATAGAGGGCCAAAAACAGAGGGCGGAAAACAGAGGGCGGCAAACAGAGGGCCCCAAACAGAATGCGGCAAACAGGGGGCGACAAACTGAAAGCAGCAAACAGAATTGTGACAAACAGAGGGCGGCAAATAGAGGGCTGCAAAAAAAGGGCGATGAACAGGGGGCGCCAAACAGAGGGCCCCAAACAGAGGGCTTTAAACAGAGGGTGGCAAATAGAGGGTGGCAAATAGAGGGTGGCAAACAGAGGGCGGCAAACAGGGGGCGGCAAACTGAAAGCAACAAACAGAACTGTGACAAACAGAGGGCTGCAAACAGGGGGCGGCAAACTGAATGCAGCAAACAGAACTGTGACAAACAGAGGCCGGCAAACAGAGGGCCACAAACAAAGGGCGACGAACACAGGGCTCCAAGCAGAGGGCACCAAACAGAGGGCAGTAAACAGAGTGTGGCAAACAGAGGGCCCCAAAGAGAGGGCGGCAAACAGAGGGCGGCACACAAATGGACGCAAAGAGAGGGCGGCAAACAGTGTGTGGCAAACACAGGGAGGCAAAAAGAGGACGGCAAACAGAGGGCGGCAAACAGAGGGCCCCAAACAAAGGGCGACAAACAGAGGGCCTCAAACAGAGGGCAGTAAACAGAGGGTGGCAAACAGAGGGCCCCAAACAGAGGGCGGCAAACAGGGGGCGGCAAACTGAAAGCGGCAAACAGAGGGCCCCAAACAAAGGGCGACGAACAGGGGGCGCCAAACAGAGGGCCCCAAACAGAGGGTGGCAAACAGAGGGCGGCAAACAGAGGGCCCCAAACAAAGGGCGACGAACAGGGGGCTCCAAACAGAAGGCCCCAAACAGAAGGTGGCAAACAGAGGGTCCCAAACAAAGGGCGGCAAACAGAGGGCCCCAGACAGAGGGCAGGAAACAGAGGGCGGCAAACAGAGGGAGGCAAACAGAGGGCGTCATACAGGGGGCGGAAAACAGAGTGTGGCAAACAGAGGGACCCAAACAAATGGCGCCAAACAGACGGAGGCAAACATAGGGTGGCAAACAGAGGTCGGCAAACAGAAGGTGGCAAAGAGAAGGCGGCAAACAGAGGGCCCCAAACAGAGGGGGCAAAACAGAGGACGGCAAACAGAGGGTGGCAAAAAGAGGGTGGCAAACAGAGGGACCAAACAGAGGGCAACAAACAGAGGGCGGCCTAAAGAGGGCCCAAACAGAAGGCGGCAAACTGAGGGCGGCAAACGGAGGGCAGCAAACAGAGGGAGTCTAACAAAGAGCGGCAAACAGAGGGCGGCAAACAGAGGCGGCAAACAGTGGGTGGCAAACAAAGGCCCCAAACAGAGGGCAGCAAATTGACTGCGGCAAACAGATGGCTTCAAACAGAGGGCAGAAAACAGGGTTCGGCAAACAGAGGGAGGCAAACAGAGGGCGGCAAACAGAGGGCGGCAAACAGAGGGCGGCAAACAGAGGGCGGCAAACAGAGGGCGGCAAACAGAGGGCAGCAAACAGACGGCAGCAAACAGAGGGCAGCAAACAGAGTGCGGCAAACATGGCCCAAACAGAGGGCGGCAAACAGAGGGCGGCAAACAGAGGGCGGCAAACAGAGGGCGGCAAACAGAGGGCGGCAAACAGAGGGCGGCAAACAGAGGGCGGCAAACAGAGGGCGGCAAACAGGGGGAGGCAAACAGAGGGAGGCATACAGAGGATGGCAAACAGAGGGCCCCAAACAGAGACGCCAAACAGAGAGCGGCCAGCAGAAGGCGGCAAACAGAAGGAGAAAATAGACAGCGGCAATCAGAAGGCGGCAAATAGAGGGCCCCAAACAGAGGGCAGCAAATTGACTGAGGCAAACAGATGGCTTCAAACAGAGGGCGGAAAACAGGGTTTGGCAAACAGAGGGAGGCAAACAGAGGGCGGCAAACAGAGGGAGGGAAACAGAGGGTGGCAAACAGAGGGCGGCAAACAGAGGTAGGGAAACAGACAGCAGCAAACAGAGGGCGGCAAACAGATGGCGGCAAACAGAGTGCGGCAAACAGAGGGCAGCAAACAGAGGGAGAGAAAGAGAGGGTGGCAAACAGAGGGCGGCAAACAGAGGGTGGCAAACAGAGGGCCCCAAACAGAATTCGCAAATACAGGGCAACAAACTGAGGGGGGCAGACAGAGCGCAGCAAACAGAGGGAGGTAAACAGAGGGTGGCAAACAGAGGGCGGCAAACAGAGGGCGGCAAACAGAGGGCGGCAAACAGAGGGCGGAAAACAGAGCGTATCGAACAGAGTGTGGCAAACAGAGTGCGGCAAACAGAGGGCGGAAAACAGAGGGCGGAAAACAGTGGGCGGCAAACAGAGGGCGGCAAACAGAGGGCGGCAAACAGAGGGCGGCAAACAGAGGGCGGCAAACAGAGGGCGGCAAACAGAGGGCGGCAAACAGAGGGCGGCAAACAGAGGGCGGCAAACAGAGGGCGGCAAGCAGATGGCGGCAAACAGAGGGCGGCAAACAGAGGGCTGCAAACAGAGGGCGGCAAACAGAGGGCGGCAAACAGAGGGCGGCAAACAGAGGGCGGCAAACAGAGAACGGCAAAGAGAGGGCGGCCAACGGAGGGCGGCAAACAGTGGTCAGCAAGCAAGGGGCGGCTAACACAGGGCCCCAAACGGAGTGCACCAAACAGAGGGCAGTGAACAGAGGGCGGCAAACAGATGGCGGAAAACATAGGGCCCAAACAGAGCGCAGCTTTCAGAGGGCGGCAAACAGATTTTGGCAAACAGAGGGCCCCAAACAGAGGGCGGCAAACAGAGGGCGGCAAGCAGGGGTCGGCAAACAGGTGGCGGTAAACACATGGCCCCAAACAGAGGGCCCCAAACAGTGGGCAGTGAACAGAGGGCGGCAAACAGAGGGCGGCAAAGATAGGGCCCAAACAGAGGGTGGCAAACAGAGGGCGGCAAACAGAATTCGGCCAACCGAGGGCCCCAAACAGAGTGCAGCAAACAGAGGGCGGCAATCAGAGAGCACCAAACAGATGGCGGCAAACAGAGGGAGGCAAACAGAGGGCGGCAAACAGAGGGCGGCAATCAGAGAGCGCCAAACAGATGGCGGCAAACAGAGGGACCCAAACAGTGGGCTGCAAACAGAGGGCGGCAAACAGAGGGCCCCAAACAGGAGGCAGCAAACAGAGGGCAGTAAAGAGAGGGCAGTAAACAGAGGGACCCAAACTTTGGGCTGCGAATAGAGGGTCGGCAAACAGAGGGCAGTCAACAGAGGGACTCAAACAGAAGGCAGCAAACAGAGGCCACCAAACAGAGGGCGGAAAACAGAGGGCAGCAATCAGAGGGCGGCAATCAGAGGGTGCCAAACAGATGGCGGCAAACAGAGGGCAGCAAACAGAGGGACTCAAACAGAAGGCGGCAAACAGAGGCTGCCAAAAAGAGGGCTGCAAACAGAAGGCGGCAAACAGAGGGCCCCAAAAAGTGGGTGGCAAACAGAGGGCAGCAAACAGAGGGCGGCAAACAGAGGGCGGCAAACAGAGGGCGGCAAACAGAGGGCGGCAAACAGAGGGGGGCAAACAGAGGGCGGCAAACAGAGGGCGGCAAACAGAGGGCGGCAAACAGAGTGGGGCAAACAGAGGGCGGCAAACAGAGGGCGGCAAACAGAGGTCGACAAACACAGGGCATTCAAAGGGCCCAAACAGAGGGACCCAAGCAGAGCGCAGTAAAGAGTGGGCGGAAACAGAGGGCAGCAAACAGATGGCCTCAAACAGAAGGCGGTGATCAGAGGGCAGCAAAGTGAAGGCGGCAAACAGAGGGCCCCAAACAGAGGGCGGCAAACAGAGGGCCCCAAACAGAGGGCGGTTAACAGAGGGACCCAAACACAAGGCGGCAAACAGAGGGCGGCAAACAGAGGGGCCCAAACAGGAGGCGGCAAACAAAGGGCAAAAAACTGAGGGCGGCAAACAGAGCGCAGCAAACAGATGACCTGAAACAGAATGCGGCAAACGTAGGGCGGCATACTGAGGGCGGCAAAGAGAGGACCCCAAGCAGAGGGCCTCAAACACGCGGCAGCAAACAGGGGGCAGCATTCAGTGGGATCAAAACAGAGGGCAGCAAACAGAGGGCAACAAACAGAGGACCCCAAACAGATGGTGGCAAACAGAGAGCGGCAGACAGAGAATGGCAAACAGAGGCCAGGAAACAGAGTGCGGCAAACAGAGGGGGACAAACAGACATCGGCAAACAGAGGGCAACAATCAGATGGCCCCAAAGAGTGGTCGGCAAACAGAGGGCAACAAACAGAGGGCGGCTAAGAAAGTGCTGCAAACAGAGGGCGGCAAACAGAGGGCGGCAAACAGAATGTGGCAAACAGTGCGCGGCAAACAGAATGTGGCAAACAGTGCGCGGCAAACAGAGGACCCAAAAAAAGGGAAAGAAACAGAGCGCAGTAAAGAGAGGGCGTCAAACAGAGGGCGGCAAACAGAGTGCCCCAAACAGAGGGCAGAAAACAGAGGGAGGCAAACAGAGTGCCCCAAACAGAGGGCGGAAAACAGAGGGAGGCAAACAGAGTGCGGCAAACAGAGGGCAGCAAACAGGGGGCGGCAAACATAGGGTCCCAAACTGAGGGCGGCAAACAGAGTGCCCCAATCAGTGTTCAGCAAACAGACGGCGCCAAACAGAGGGAGGCAAACATAGGGCGGAAAACAGAAGGCGGCAAACAAAGGGCAAAAAACTGAGGTGGCAAACAGAGCGCAGCAAACAGAGGGATGCAAGCAGAGGGCAGCAAATAGAGGGCATAAAACTGTGGTTCGCAAACAGAGGGAGGGAATCAGAGGGTGGCAAACAGATGGCGGCAAACAGAGGGAGAGAAAGAGAGGGTGACAAACAGAGGGGGGCAAACAGAGGGCCGTAAACAGAAGGCGGCAAACAGAGGGCGGAAAACAGAGGGTGGCAAACAGAGGGCCCCAAACAGAGGGGCAATCAAACAGACTGGCAGCAAACAGAGGTAGGCAAGACGAGGAC